>LOJH01018665.1:0-21633 GCA_001685095.1 Ellobius talpinus
GCTTAAATGAATACAATTTGTGTGTTGTTATTTCGGGGTATAAGATAGCCGTGCCGGAGCCAGGTGGGATGAAAAGCAGGCCCGCTCCCCTATCACCACACAGTAGCGTATTGGGCAGTTTTCAGAAAGCTGTTTGTGGGCAATTGAGATTTGCTGTGCATACCATGAGCCCGCATCTTGCCCCTTCTACTCAATACTGTGACAGACATTACATATCCCTGGGGTGCAACTGCTCCTACAATGTTCCCGTTAGAGGCTTTGAGTGATGTTCTGCACGGAACACTGTGCGTTGCACAGGGGCGTTTCTCCAACCAAAACTGTCAGCAACACAAATAAAAGAATACAAACACAAACATTTAGAAGGCAGCTTGACTACATGATCAGTCTATGTAATAGCAATAGTAGTTCACCCTAGGGCTATGATCTCCCACATCACATCTGCCCTGATCTTCATTTTTTTCTGCTCCTACTGATTTGGGGTTTGTCTTATTATTGTTTTTCTATGACTTTGAGATCTGTCATTGTATATTTTATTTGAGAGTTCTCTGACTTTTAATGTAGGCATTTGTTGTTATAAAATTCTCTACTATAACAAATATGTTCTGGTATACTATATTTTTGTTTATGTCTCATGTTATATATTTATATATAAACTATAACATTGTATGTTTGTTTATATCTCATTTCTACCTTACTGTCACTATATCCTAGTAAATTTTGTCCTCAATCTTATTTAGTTCCAGAACATTTTGCATTTTCTTCCTGATTTCTTTATTGACCCATTTATTATCCAATAGACTGTTTCTATCTCCATGAGTTTGTACACACTCTTTAGTGCCTCTTAATGTTGGTTTCCAGTTTAGTTCCATGAGATCAGGGAGAATAGAAGATGTTATTTCCTGTTCCTTTGGCTATCAAGATTTGTCTTGAATCCTAGGGTACAACCCTATGCTTTAATCTGTGTATTTATACCTAGCATGTATATAAATTTGGTGTATGGTTTTCTTTCGATATATTTTTAGAGCTGTAATATCATCTTGATGGATTATTTCCTTGATCAGCATGAACTGCCCTCCCATATCTCTCCTAATTTTGGAAGACTGTTTTGTCAGGTATTATAACAGTAATCTTGTTTGTCGCCTAGTTCAGTTGTCTTGGAACACCCTTATGGTTTGACACCCAAATAGTCTCTCTCTTTGATAGTAATGTATACTTCCAGTGTCAGTAAAATGTTTTTATATCTAATCATATTTTTATATCTGATTTGTTAGACTGTATCTTTTGATCAGGGAATTGAGACCACTAATATTTAGAGTTATTATTTAAAGGTGTGTATTGATTCTGTCACTTTATTGAGTTTGTAGTGTTTGGAGTTTTTCTCTTCTCTATTTGATTGACTACTGTTCTGATGTGGCTTAATTCCTGTAACCCCATGGATCTCTTTGCCTCTGAATGCAGGATTCCTTCTGTAGTGTCCATGAATTCCTTTAGTTTACAGTCATCAAGGGAAGTTTTTCTTTCTCCAGTTATGCAGCTGGTTATGGTAATTCAGATTGGCAGTTATTGTCTCCCAGGGCTTGGACTTCATAATTCCATGCTTTTTTGACCTTTAGAATTTCTGTTGAGAAGTCTGTTGTTACTCTAATCAGTTTGCTTGTGTATTAATGTGGTGCTTCTCTCTTGCAGCCCTTATTCTTCTTTGCCTGCTTTGCATATTTAGCATGTTCACTGTGGCATGGCACAGGAAAGGGTTTTTTTTTCTTGCCTTATTTGGCATTCTGAATGCTGTAGTCCATGTGGTGTGAATTTGCTTCTGGACAAGGAGAAAACACTGTGGGCTTGCTGTAGGTAGTCCTAACCGTAGATGCTCATGTAGACTACCCCATTCTTAGTCTGCTGTCTAAACAAAAATAACAACAACAACAACAACAACAAAAACCAGCTGGTTCTAGTTCCCTGTCTTCATCTGCTCTCTGCGTCATCTCTCCCTGTAGTCTCCTTTACAGACACAGCACTGTCTTTATTTATGCTCCTCAGCTCTTGTTCCCATTTTCCAGCATCATGGCACTTGTTTAATGCATCAAAGAACCACCAGACCCTATGCAAGCATCCCAAAGACATCTTGTCCTTCTCTGAATATTGGTCAGAACATGTGTGGTCCAATATGACTAATGATCCTGGACACAATTCATTGAGTTTTTGTTTGGTTTAATTTTGGTTTTCAAGACAGGGTTTCTCTGTGTAGCCCTGACTGTACTGGTACTCTGTAGACCAGGCTGGCCTCAAACTCACAGAGATCATCCTGGCTCTGTCTCCTGAGTGCTGGGATTAAAGGGATGCACCACCACCGACCAGCTCCAGTATTTTATTCCCACAGAAGAACCTTGCTTTAAGCAAAGTTATAAATTATTTAGTATGCTTTTTTTTTACTTCTCCACTTTAAAATTTCATTTCATTTTTCCTGTGGTATATTCTCAGTCTTGGTGCTTACACACACACACACACACACACGCACATGCACACACACACACTTGTGCAGAAACATAGAGAAAGGGGAAAGAGAGATACTGTTTTATGTCACTAGATATTCCTGGAGTCCTTCACTTAAGTTTTTATATTAAAGTTTATGCCTTTTTGCTGTCTTCTATAATGTATCTTTGACTTTTATTTTACAAAAAGTTATTCTCGTTTATTTTACTAAAGTTTACTGTTGTTGTATATAGAACGGTAAGGTAGAGGGTATAAATTTTAATTTTACATAAACTATATTTTTTAATGGAAGTAGGGACCTTTTCCGGTACCTGCAGGAAGGGCTGGGGTACTTTGCTATGAGATAAGCATTTTTCAACCCTGGAGTGATGAAGAATACTAAAAATATAACAAATTTTCTTCTTTGAGTATCTTAGTATTTCAAATATTTAGCTTAAATATATAAAGGGACACAGAACAAACTGTGCCCATACTGACCAGAAGTGTGTTCCAAGGAGTTTCCCAGATTTACTAATTATATCAATTGCTCCCTGTTAACTATGTGTCAGTGTATTGGTAATTTATTTAATATATGGTTCTACCATCACCAATTTACAAGTACAGGGATTTTTTTCCTCGGTAATTATTATGATATCTAACAGATAGTGGATGAACAATACATTTACATGCTGTGACATATAAGGCTAGTGCTTCCTTTAAACTGAGAATGACTGTCCTTGGAAGTAGATAGACTCACGAATGACCTAGAAAACGCTGCTTGTAGGAAATTTGCTCTCCTTGAAAGCAATCCAGCATTCCATTTAGAAAAGAATCTTTAGTTTAGATATGGTGAAGTTCTCATTTAAAACTTTGCTGCCTGGGGGGACAGCAATCACACTCCTCATACTGTGCACGTTAGTGGTGGCCACTGGCCCTGAATCACGACTTGAACATCACAGTCAGAAATTATGCTCATATTAATCATAAAGCTTATGGCTGCTGTTGTACACTGTCACTTTTAAAAGACTTACTTGTTTAATGTGTATGTGTGAGTGTCTGAGTGTATGTGTGCTCTCCACCCACTTGCAGGTGTTGGAGGAAGCCAGAGGATGATGGATCCTCTGGAGCTGAAGTTACAAGCAATTGTGATCTGGGAACTGAACCCTGGGACTTCTGCAAGAGCAGCCAGTGCTTGTAACCACAGCCATCTCTGGAGTCCGCATGATGTCCCTTTTAACCATGGAAGCACTGCAGAGTATGGACAAAATCTCCCTTTTCTCACCCTGTGGTAGGGTCACACTCTTCAAGAACATTGCTCGTATTTATTTGAAACCCTAACAGTCATTTTCTTGATAGTCTGTATAATTGAAGTCCTGATGAAATCCACATGTCTTACAGTCAACTGAAGTGATGTTGATTGACAGGGTGAAGGCTCTCTGTAACTGGTAAGAAATAAGAATTCATTGTGGAGTGTGGATGTTTCCTACAAACAAGGGGACTGAGGGAAATGTTGGGCTTCTTGCTTTCTCTCTTGAGTCCCTCCCAATGCCTGCCTTCCTTAGACATCAGTGGCTGGATCATTTTCCATCCTCACCTGCCAGGAAAATTTACCGGAATCATCTGGGTCCTCCCCATCTCTTGGATGGACCTCAGATTGGGAGGGGTAAGGAGCGCAAATGAACAGAGCAGGCTGTTGTGGTTTCACTATGCTCCTTTTGGGACCAGACTCCCTTAAGGCCATTTTGCATCTTTTTCTTTTTCCTTAAATATTGCTGTTAACAATTTCCATGGAATGATTGAAATGAATCTTGCTATTTTCAGCTATGTCAACCGTTTGATACAATAAAGTGCCTGTTCTCTGTGGCTTGGTTCCTTTGAATGCCTCAGCAGTGCTCACGGTGAGCATGGCTGTGTCTCACTTTGTCTTTGCATGCAGACGGCCATGCTATCTCTGCCTCAGAATTGGTGCACATTGATTTTATGTATTTCCTGAGATAATTACAAATATATGTATGTACTTACATCTTCATATTTATATTTTTAATACCAATTTCTCCTCTACCAAAATAAGAACCACACAAATCAGGATAATTATCTGCCCATCTTTCTCACCTCTAGATACTCCCATTCCTGATAAAGCCTTGCTAAACAATAGTTCTTCAGTAAATGCTGTCAAAAGATGAGTTTGTGTTCAAACCTCAGTTCTTTCAGTTAGACCATTCCAACCTTCAATGAGTTATTTAACTCAGGTTTCAAAATCTTCCCCATGGAGAGGCTGCTGCACCTGCATAGAACTTAGCAAGTTGATGCTAACAGAGGTGAGAATATGGAAGTTGTCCAAGATGACTCCCTGGTTCTGAGTTAAGTAATTGAATGGGTGGGCACTGGTATAATTTACTGGCAAAGGGAATAGTGTGTGTAAGGAGGAAGCATGGGGCCAGACCATAAATTCTGTTTGGCTTTTGTGATGTCCAGGTAGATATACCAGACAGTCTAATATACGAGACAGGAGCTCTGATCAGATTCAGCCGTTGAGAAATCACTTTGTAACTTGCGCCCGAAGCCATAGCGTGAGGAATATTGCTTAAGGAGAAATTGTATGCTGGGAGAAAGGGAATTTTGACTGAGGCTCCAGAAGTCTAGAACCCCGTGTCTAAATGGGGAGAGATGAACCTTAGAGACAAAATGGCCAGGGAGAGGAGAAGAAACCTAAATCTTCTTTAAGGTTGGTTCTATTGTGTGTGGGTATTTCAAGTAGAAAGCAGACATTGGTATCACATTTCTGTTAGATTGTGTGAGATAAGGAAGGGAAGATGCCTTTTGAACTTAACGATGTGGAGGCCAATGGGGACCAGATGGGAGGTGTTAATTTGAGAAATAATCTAGACGAGAGTCAGTTGAAAGAGACAATGGATTAAGATCACATTATGTTTTTCTTTCCTCTCCTTTCTTGTTTTTGACAGGCTCTTTCTGTGCAGCTCAAACTAGCCTCAAACTCATGGTTTTCCTACTTTATCCTCAAAGGTGATAGGATTACAGGAACCCATCACCATGCCCAGCTTCTATACCACTTTCCCAAGAAATTGTACTACAGATGGAAAGTTAGAGAAAAATTGGGGGTTGGAGGTGTGTGTGTGTGTGTGTGTGTGTGTGTGTGTGTGTGTGTGTAGGTGTGTGTGCCTTGATTTCAGATTTCAGCACAACAGGGCAAAAGTATAGAAACCTTATTTCATCCTTCTGAGTGCCACCAAAGTCTTGTTTGGGAGTATTAGGCAGTAGCTTATGTTGATATTGTTGTTTTTCTCCTCATTTGGTTGTTTCTGAAAGCTTCACCAATCTGTGCCTTCACATGGTTAGCTCTTATGTTCAATACAAGGAATTTAAAGATAGTTCCTTAGTAAAAACATAAGAAAACCAGAACTGAAAGGGAAATTAGAAGCATCTACTTCAAATTGCATTGTGGAATATTCCTTTACACTGTGTGAAGATGTGCCACTGTGGTTGGTTAATAAAGAACTGAGTGGCCAATAGCTAGGCAGGACTTCAGGGCAGAGAGAAAACTCCAGGAAGAAAAGAAAGCAGAATGGGAAGTCCAGAGTAAAGATAACCAAGCCACACCAAAGAACATAGATTTAAAAAATATAAATTAATTTAAGTTATAAGAGCTAGTGGGACAAGCCTAAGCTAAGGACAAGCTTTTAATTCTCTGTGTTATTTTTTGTGAGCTGGCGGTCCAAAGAAAAATCTGCCTATAGAATTGCCTCTGAGCCCTGAGGGCTTCTTTGCTTTTCCAATGTCCAGAGCTGGTAAATGGCAGAAACATAATTAGTAGCCACCATATGCAGGAACCTCACTGAAGCATGACTTTACCACTTAGTTGTAGAATCTTGGGCAATTTTCCTTTGTCTTTAAATTTGGCATTAAAAATCTACTCCCTAGTGATTTGAATGTTTGTGTGCCCCCAGGCTTCTATATTGAAACCCCAACTCCTTAGGGTGATGACATTATGAGTGGAGGAGTTAATGACATAGAACCTTCAAATATGGGATTAGACACTTGTAAAAGAAACTGAGACCTTGCATGCATTCAACAGAGAGCACACTGTGAGTCTGAGATGTCCTAGTGGATTAGTCAGCAGGCCCTCACCAGTCACTGAATCTGAAGGTGATTTGGTCCTGGGCTCTTCAGCACTCAGAGTGGTAAGCAGCAAATTTACCTTATTAATATGCTACCCAACTTATCATATTATTATTACAGAGCCTATGTTAGAGGATCATTGTGAATAATAAATAAGGTGACATTTAAAATTGTAGGCAATCCATGGCTTGTAGTCGGATGCTACTTCCATTGGTTACTGATGTTTATAATGTCATCTGCACCTTCTCTTTCCTCTCCTGACACCTCAAGTCCCTTTCCACCCAACCATTCTGATTGACAGGAGATTCACATTGCTGCCGCAGTTTGTGGAAGGAGAGGTCAGAGGATGCTGATGTATGCCAGAGAAAACAAATTCTTTTCAAATCAATGTCTTCTACTTTTAACTTTTTGCTTTCACATGTAGGGAATTAGAGGAAATTTGGATCTAATATTGCATATATATTTCCATAGATGAGTTAAAGATAATAATTTGAATGACTAGTTCAGATCTATTGTTGAATTAATTACACATCTAAATTCTATAACTACAAATCTATAATTGAGTTAGCAAATGATTTTCGTATTTATTTATTTTTCAAGACAGGGTTTCTCTGAAGCTTTGGAGCCTGTCCTGGAACCAGCTCTTGTAGACCAGGCTGCTTTTGAACTTACAGAGATCTGCTGCCTCTGCCTCTCGAGTGCTGGGATTAAAGCCACTGCCTGGCTTTTGCTTTTCTTTTTGTATGATTAATATTGTATATCAGAACAGTTGTAGGTTACAGGAGTATTATAAAAGTAATCCAGATTTAACACGTATGTCACATCCAGTTCCTCTAGCAGTAATAACATCTTTCATAAGTATAGTGCATTTCTATAATTAGTGAGTCAGTATTGATCTATTATTAGCTATTATTAATAATAATATTAATTATTAGTTAATAATGATATTAATTAATGTCAATCCTTTATTCCAGTTTCTCGATCTTTACCCCTTCTGGACACCATGTTGCTTTGTCATCACATCTCTACAGCTCGCCCTGTCTGAGAGTTTCTCAGATTTTCCTTGCTTCCCATGACCTTAACATTTCCTGATACAGGAGACCCCTCGTCTGGGATTTATCTCATAGTTTCCTTACAAAGTTATTAGGATTATGGGTTTAGGAAAAAGAGACTCTGAGGTAGAATAGCCTTCTTATATCATTGTATCCAGGGTATATACACAGTCAAAGTGAGTTTTGATCTCCTACACAGTGCTAGTCGTCAGGAGTCTTCACTGTAAAGTCACCCCTGCCCTGCCTTTGACATAGTACTCTTCAGAAAGGAGCTGGTTGGTATGTGCAAGTCAGACTAGGGAGTGGGGGGGCCTTTGCTCCATGTCCTTGGTATGTGCAAGTCAGACTAGGGAGTGGGGGGGGCTTTGCTCCATGTCCTTGAAAAAGGTGAATCTAAGTAAATTACAGGGAATCATCTAGAATTATTTTTCGCCATTAATTTCTTCAAGCATCTCTTTGTGTCACTTTGGATGCATGAATGTCTATTGCACACACTGGCTCTAACCCAATGCTACGCTTTAGCTTTCTTGCTCAGGTAATTTCAGATTGAGCTGTGAGGATGGCTTGACACATTTCCATCATGCTTCATTATTTTTCTTCTTTGAGCAGTTCTTCTCTTTTAGTGCTACACGATATTCTAGACTCAAATTGCATATTTCTAAGCTATATTTTCCTCCCACATTTTCACAAATCTAAAACTTTGTTTTAAAAAGATGCTTTATCCCAGCACACTTTGAACTATTTACCAAAATATGGCATTTATCCAAATTCCTAAGTTGCTCACCACACATCTGGTAACTAATAAATATCAGTACAATAAAACAATGATGATAACATATTCATGACCATAATCCAAAGATGTGCCAAGATGGATCTCACTCATCACTCAAGATGACGGACAGAGCAGGGTACCAGGGACATCCCACAGTGCAGGGTGCCAAGGGCATCCATTCTCAAAAGCAGATCCTGGTGCATCTGTCTGCAAATGTTGAGGAGACATATTGACAGACTCTTCTGCTGACAACTTAAAATGCAGGGTAAGTCTTATGAGTCCCTGTGTCACGTGTTTATCACCAGCAAAGGAGGCAAGAGGGAAAGAAGGAGCCCAGAGTGATTAGCCAAGAACTGAGCATAGCTTGCATTTGAAGGCTGTTCCCTAGCTACCCGGTGTTCCAGTTTTCAAGGTGGGTTACCTGGTTACTTTGTTGTCAACTTGACACAAACTAGAGTTACCTGGGAAGAGGAAGCCACAACAGAGGAATCTCCCTATCAGATCAGCCTATGGGCAAGTCTGTGGAGCCTTTTCTTGCCCAATGATTGGGATGGCCCAGCCCACTGTGGGTGATGTCACCCAGCAGGCTGCCCAGGATTTCATAAGAAAGTAAAATCAAGAGAGCCTTTAGGGGAACCAGTCAGCAAGCAGCACTCCTTCACAATGTCTGCTTCAAGTCCTGCCCCAGGCTCCTGCCCGGACTTCCTGCCCTGATTTTGCTCAGTGAAGGATTGTATTGCTTTTGGCCGTGTTTTATTGCAATGACAGAGAAGCACAAATCCTAGGGCTCGCCCACTGTGCTGAGCTACACAGTCCATGCTCTGCTGACGTGGAATGGACACATCTGTGTCCTGCTTCTCAGGGGGCAACAGGGCAGTTGGCTCAAGGGTTGGTGCTGGGAGCAGGGAGAAATTTGACTGGCTATAACAATTTTGTTTATAAGGAAGGTATATCCAGCGTTTGATGTGAAGTGACTCCGGGTTGGTAATATACTCATTGATGGAGAGGACAAATACAGGTAATCCTTGCRGAAAAAGCTGCCTTCAAACAAATCCAAGAAAGCGAAGCAAAACAAAAGAGAACAATAAAACTTGAGATGAAGATCCAAGTAATTGGAAATTATAGCTCAGTAAAAATTTCTAAGAGATACAAGAAAATAAGCTACCATGAAGTAGCTCCACAAACTATCAGCTATGGGGATCATCAGAAAAACTGACTTGTGTAGACACAAGGCATGTATGTGGTGCACATACATAGATGCAGGAAAAAAACATATGTTGAAAATAATAAATAAAAAATCTTAAAATAAAAATTTAAAAAATGCAACAGAAAACCAGGCATGGTGGTGCAGGCCCGTAGCGGCAGCATTCTGGGAGCCGGACAGAAGGACTGAGAGATTGAGTAGGGAGAGACAAACAAACACACTCGAAAAACTGCAACAGCCTGGCAGTCTCTCATTCCTGCAGTGGGGCTTTCTCTTCCTTTTGCTCCTAGCCCAAGCTGAACCTTCTATATCCAGCAACTTTGGATGCTAGCTTCTAGCCCTCCTGCTCTCCCCAGCTGCCATTCTGGGCCTTCCCTCCTCCTCCTGCTGTTTCTAGCTCAGGTTCTTTGACCTGAGATTGTCTCCTGAGGGCCTAGGGTATGAGGTACTTAAACTCCCTGGACTCCCCTCTGCAATGGAGTGTGACCTGGAAGTGTAAGATAAAAATAAACCCTTTCCTTGCAAGTTGGTTTTGGTCATGATATTGCATCAGAGCAATAGAAACCCGAATGAAGCTATAGATCTTAATAAATTTTTACCACTTGTCCCAGAACAGGCTGGAGGTTTTTTTTTCGCATCAGCCAAGACACCAGTCAGAATCTCAGATTCATGGCTGCTTCTCTTTGGAGAGTGGAATGAACAAGAGGAATCACGTGATAACAAACAGAAGCCATTTCTCCAGAGCCTGCTGTGGTGACGAGCTATCCAATGACGTGTGCATTTTTATAGAGACTTAGAGGCAGACAGAGAAAGAAAAGCTTGCAATGGGGAAAGAAAAAGCTCTAAGTAAGCCCTGGTTGGCAGTGGTTTTGTGTGGAGAAGCTGTAGGGACAGGCTGGCTTGAACCTGGACATTCTAGATGATTGATAGTAATGTATAGTTGGCTTTCACTAGCAGGTTCTAAGATGCAAATGGGGCCCAGATAGGGAAGCTAATCCTAGTCCTTTGGAGTTTGTATAGTTTGCTGCTTGGCTTCTGGATTGTTCCTCATGCTGCGGTTTGACTTCTTATAAGCCTGCCTTATGGTGGACAGCCTGGCTTCCCGAAACATATTAAGAAGAGAGGCTGAGTCTGTTGGGCAGGCTGATGTAGGCTGGGTGATGGAATTCTACTTTTTAATGTAGGATTTGAGCATTGCTCGTTTGTACATTTAGTCTCTCAGAAGTAGCAAAAGGCTCAGAGAGGGCAGAAGACATGCCCTTTCTTTGAGGCCATCTTAGATATCCATAGAAGGCACAGATTTGGTCAAAGGCAAAGAATGGTCTGTTATAGATTCCTTTTGCCCACTAACCTTGAAATTTCCTGCTGAGGATTCCCCCACTAGGACATCAAGAAAAGCGATGTGCAATCACAAAGAACCACAAACTGGGTTTAAATTAAACACAAGCGGAGCAAACAGAAGATTTCCCAGAGAAACAGTGTTCTGCATGGAAACACAGACATGTCCATCTGCAGTACCTGGTGATTGGAAGAAGGTGCCATGTACCATAAATATTTAAATCTACCTATCGAAGAGAGGCAGAGCTGGGTGATGGTGGTGCACACCTTTAATTCCAGTACTTGGGAGGCAGAGGCAGGCTACAGAGCTAGTTCCAGGACAGGATCCAGAGAAACTGTCTCCAAAAACCAAAAACAACAACAATAACAACAAATGAAGAGAGGCAGAAAGAGACTGAGACTTGGCTCATTAGAGCTGTTATGGTTTGGCTGTGAAAGGTACTCCTCCCCCACCAGTAGCTAATGAACTGTCTACAGGGCCCTCAGCTGACGGTGCTATAATAGGGTGTATGGAAAGTTTAGGAGGCTGGTCCTCACTGGAGAAATCATGTCAATAGGGGTGTGCCCTTTGGTGCTTGATCTTGCTCTGGGCCCCTTTCTGGCTCCCTCTTCCTGCTTCCCTGGCTATTCTGAGTTGCATGGCCTCTGCCACATGCTACTGATGCCCTGACATTCAACCTCACTACAGGTCCAGAAATCTGAAACCAAATGGCCATGGGGTGAAACTTCTGAAACCATGAACTGAAATGAATCTTTTCTTCCCTTAAGTTATTCATGTCCGATACTTAGTTATAACCATGGACACTGACCAACACAAGAACAGTGTATCTTCCAGAGGCACTTTGAGGAATATACCTCTGCTAATTTGGCCTTTGAAGCAGACTGCATCGGCTCAGATGCAACTTGACGGCTCTTCCAGTGGTGGTCTAGTGAAGCTGCTTAGACCTCTGGTTGATTTGTGCATCTCATCATTCCGTTGATGGGCAGGCTTCAGCAGAGTGTGCCCTGGTTAATAGTCACTGTGACTGATTTGACAGTCTGACCTCAGTCTCAGTGGGTTGACATCAGGGAAAATTAAAAGTATTTTAGGAGACCAGCCAAAATATGGATACAGCTTTTATGAAAAATGGAAGCCCAAATGCCCTGATCCCCACTCCAATTTTCCTGCTTTGCCTGGTGTTAATTGCTTCCTGGCCTTAGCCCTTAGAATGGACCTTTAAATCTCATATCCTGCTCACTTGGAAGCCTAGTATTTTAACCCTTTCTACTGTACGGAAGCAGACATGATTTCATCTGCTTTTTTGGGCTTTCTTAAAGACAACTCAATTAACCTCTGAGCAGTAGGCTTGATAATTCTGACTTTGCATCCAGCCATTTCTTTGGATTTCTTCCTCTGCTGGTCTGTTGGTGGTGAGATCAAGACATGAGCGTGATGATTCATTTGTTTCCTAAATCAAATCAAGCTATGGGAACTCATACAAGCGTCTTCATGGTTTTATATTTCTAGGACTCCCTGTTAAAGGGAGCCGTTTGGAAAGGAGGGGTTGTCACACTGTCCCTTGCAGACTTGCCTTGCATATAACCCCCATTTCTTGTCCCAGCGGCCTGGAAAGGGAACCGTAAGGAAGCAGATTGGTCTGAGGGCCTTTGGACCACCCTTCTACAAGACTGTCTGCTCCCCCAGAGCCTTTTGAAATGGCTCTGCATCCCCTCCGTGCATTTAATGAGGCCTGTGGGCAAACACATGATTCTGTGGAACCTGGAGGCAGAGCTGAAACGCCTTGATGACAGCTGGCTCACTTGTGAGAGCCCTTGCAAATGAACTTCGCTAATGGCTCCAGCAGATGGACAGAGGGAAGAAAGCTGAATGCTAGAATGTGCGAGAGGCCAAAGGTCAAGGTGAATGAGCCTGGTGGTTTCCTGAGGTCTGAGGGTGTTTTGTGTGGCAGCTGAGATGGAGGGTTGTTTTTAATATGACACATTTTTCTAAACTTTAAGTAGGTTCATTCAACCAAGGGGGAAGGGCAGGCACTGGAAAAAAAATCCTGACTGTTCATTTAATTCTTAGTTAAAAATGAATTTTAACTTGGAAGATCTTCCAGTATTTATTTCTACGATACAGACATTTGAATACAGTTTAAAGGATGGTTTATTTAACAAATATTTTTTATAAAACATGTTCTCTTAAAGATTTTTAGTATCAGCACAGTATGTATTCTATACCCCATGCTCTTTAAAAATAAGATGAATATGTTTATTTTTGCTGCTGTGACAGGCAAATTCTAAAGCAGTTGAATATATACTGTATAAAGAATAACAACTATTGGGTTCTTTCTAGAAATTTCTACCTTCCAGATACTTGTTGAGATTTAGGTTTCTTTACCTAATCCAATGCTATTTTTTCTAATTTTTCAACTCTTCTATTTTTCTATTTTAATCAAGTTTTTTTTTTTTTAAAAAAAAACAAGGCTTTAATGAACTTTCAGCTTGACAATCAAGCCCTTTAAAGAAGGCCATAAATTTGAAAGGAAAGGAAGGCAGTTTTTGTTTCAGGAAAGAGATTATTTGGAAAACTTAGCTATATGTACCATTCATGGGAAGAAACAAAGTAAGGCTTTGTTGTAAAAGGCACATTCGTTGTTTCTTCCTTCAGGGAATGCAACAGAGTTTAGCAAAAAGAGGTGGAGAAGGTGCCCGGCGCTTACCTGGGTGCCATGCCTTTCTTACAGGGGACACCATGATCTTGGGGTCAATTAACTATCTACTAAAAAGTAAAATTTAAATGCTATGAAACCCTCAGCCTAAGAATGTGTAAAATATTAACTTAGCAACTAAATGTATTGTTTATCATCTTGATTTCAAAACATTTTCAGACTGAAATTCATCCAGGAGTCATTAAAAAAAAAGACCAGGATTGGCCATTAAAATGCTACCTCAAGCCACAACTTGCAGCCCACTCCTTCGCAGTTGCTCCACACACGGAGGCGCAGTTTGTGTTGCCCGTTCAGAAATAACTCTGCCCATTCTCTGTAGTTTAAAATGAGTGCACTCATATGTTTGAGGTCACACGCTTTCAAAGCACGACATAGAGCCCTTCCGTAAATGATGAAATGATCTTTATTTTCTTTCTCTTTAATTACTTGTCTCATCTTTTAGTTTCGTATTTCCTATAAAGTTGTGGGCTTCTGAAGTAATAGTTTACCCATGAAGAGGTTCTTTACATGACAGGACCTGTCTCCAAAGAAATGAGGGAAACAGTATCGTACCGGTAGAGAAGAAGATAAATTCATGTCTATTTCTTTGTCATGACTGTCTCGGTATTCTATGGAATATTTTTTCTTGAAAATTGCATTTTATAACCAGGCCAGGTGGTGGCGCATGCTTCTCATCCCAGCACTCAGGAGGCAGAGACTGGCGGATTTCTGAGTTTGGGTCCAGCCTGGTCTACAGACTTTAAACTTCAACGTTGTTTGAGGTAAAAAAAGAATTTCCACAGTGTACTCTTGGATATTTCATCTCCCAAGGGATGCTTAGAAAAGGAATGATTCAGGGTAGTTCTAGGTACCACTTCCTTCCACCCCACCCCATCTGGGTCCACTCCTTGAGCACAAGTGATGACATGGTCTCCCTTTAGGGCAAAGGGAATTGGGCAAAGTGGGAAAGTTCAAATTCAGAGATACCCAGAGGCATCTGCTGCATGACATTTGAAGATAAATTATATGATAGGTATCTTGATTCGCATTTATCACTAGTAAAATTTCTGTAGTTTTTCTAGTGAGCTTTCCAGTCATCCTCCGATCCACCCGGGAGAACCTCATCTTTCTCTGCCTCTTACTCTGTGCAACAGACCAAGGCTCATAACTTTTTCCCTCTTACTGTGCCTGTGGAAAGGGTCTGTCTCTCAGAGAGGAACTTTCAGAGAACTACCCCAATGTTCTCATTACTCTACTGAGAAAAAGTATTTCCTTTAAAAAAAAGAGCTAAAATAAGACTGGGAATTATCATTTCTGACAGAAATGCCAATTTTGTGAAAAAAGAATGTCGGTTTTACCAGATGCTTCTGGTCTTGGCTGACTAATCCAATTGCTCTCTCAACAGCTGCAAGCCCTTTGTGGGACCCCCACGAGCACTGTCTATCAGTTGGAGCCCAATTGATGCCTGCTGCAGCCACTAAACTCTAGGCAAATAAAATAGCAGGGGTGGATTATGAACAAGACCAGTAAAAATAGCTTTCTCTCCGCCTGAACGTTACAACGTCACAACTGTGCCTGAAAATGCTCTCAGAAACTGAGCCTGTGAACTGGAGGAAAGTTCGTTTTTATTTGTGTACCCAAAGATACTGTTGAAAAGAGATGGGGGCTCATTTACTGAAGGTTTACAGATACAGCCTGGACTATGAAAAATTAGATTAAATGTACTTACATCAATCCTAATATGCCCTGTGGACATGGAAGGCCAGTTTACAGATGAAGACACCAAATTATCCCAAATCACACATCCAGTCAGTAGACTAGATCATATCTAGGTCAGATGGATTTCAAGTGTGCTCTTACACAAAATCTGGTCTACTCTTTTAGTTGACATAGACCCAAGGGACATACCCAGCATGCTCACCCACCCATACCACAATCCCTCTTTTTTGAGTATTTCAAATGCCCCTAAATGACAAACCTAAATAAATCCTGTCATGATTTATGGGGTCTCAGAAGTTAGGTACTTTCAGCTCTTCGAGAAGACCAGGGTTTGGTTTCCAGCACCCACCTGTTGTCTCATAACTTCCTATTAACTCCAATTCTAGAAGAGCCAGTGTTCCTCTTCTGACTTCTACGGGCTCCTGCATGTGCTTTATACATATAAACCCACAGAGGAAAAACATATATACATAAAGTCGAACAAACAGATCTTTAGAAGTGTTCATGAAGGAAGTTGCAGACCTTCAAACAGAAGAGTTGGACAAACTTTTCTTTGTTCCTTTATGAAGCTATACTGACACTGGCTTGCTGGGGAGTTGGCAAGTCTCAGTCATTGGTTATATTGGTTAACTACACCAAAATAGTAAGTCTTAAAATAAGCAGAAATTACTGCATTGTGAATGTTGTGCCTCAATAATGACCAAGTGTTAAGTGCAGCCTCCTGTTTCTCTGGGTCAGAGCTTGACTAGGTCTTCATTTTAGAGCTCAGCCAACAGCAAAGCATGATGGTTGAAAGCAAGGGCCATGGAGCCCGATTTTAAAGCTGGAAACCTTGGCTATGTCATCATTAGTTGTGATACTGTGATGTGAGCCAATAAAACATATTTTACTCCCTGTGCCCCAGTTTCTTAAACATTAACAAAGCAGTGCAGGTGGCATTGTGATAGGAGGTAGGATCACAGTGTTAAATCATGGGTGCCAAGTGCTTAGCAGTGTGCCAATTAGATAGAATTCAAGTGTTAGCAATTATTAAGCATCACAACATGAAATTTCTCAGTATGGGTTTCTTTATTTATGACCACAGTAAATTTTGTCCCCAATTTTTTTCCCCTAAGTCAGTCCGGTTACACAGTATTCAAGCTGGATAACTGTTCCTTCACAAATCTCAAGAAGTGATGTTCACGTCTTTTTTTTTTTCCAGTAAAGATCAGGTCAAGTTTCTGGCACAGCAATTGGATGAGTGTAGTATCTTCAGCATGATTGACTTTAAGGGGTATTAACTCTTGATTTACATGTGTAAGCTTCACAATGCTGAATCAAAAGGCAATTCTGTTACTTTATAGCCATGTCCTGTAAGGAGAACTCATTTTGATTTATCTCATTCGAGTCCCAATTCTCTGTGATCCCATAAATATTCCGAGAACTCTCCAAGATGTCACATGGTGCTTCATAATCAAACAGGAGCTGCAAAATGGAGTTCATTCCTTCTGAAATTGCCAGGAGAACCTAAGAGCCAAATCTGGCCCTTGCATTTGATACCTGCTGAAGGAACAGATGATTTTTGACAAATTTGGTCTACTCTTTTACTTGACATAGCCCCAAGGGACATACCCAGCATTCTCTTGGTGCCTTAAACTCAACAGCATTTACAGTGTTACAGAACTAACTTTAATTCTCTCTAAATTCAATTCTGTATGCTTCATTTAGTTTACTACACCAACAAAAGAGTCAGGCAGCAACAAGATGGTGGTCTTTCATAGGAGAGGTAGGTATTATTTTTCATGTTTCCATCTTCATTGAATTAATGGTATTTTTGGGATTTCAATTTGTTTAGTTTGGTTGTCTCTTTGTTTGAGATAAGGCCTAAGTATGTAGCCCTGACTGGCCTGATAATCACTATGTAGGCCAGAAAGGGCTCAAACTCCAAGCAGTCCTCCTGCCTCAGCCTCTTGATTATCAGGATTACAGGATATATTACCCTTCCTGGATTGTATTATTCTATTAATATATAGTATTATTGTGTTACTAGCACTAACAGGTTTCATAAAATCTCATATTCAAGTTTGCAACCCCTCACAATGTTTAATGACAAAATATATAGCTGGCTTAAAATGTTACTTTTCTGAAACTAATTATTCTCTGGTCAATTTGTATATAAATTGTGTCTGAGAAATGAAAACTGGAGGAAATGGCACAGCACGTTGTCGTTGTGTTATTTCCTCAGTTATGTTTTCAAAACTGGAAAGGAAGAAACATTCTTTTTTGCATTCTGTAGTTTCCCACCTCCCCTGCCTTCACCTCCTCTCCTCCTTTTGCCATAACTTCCCTTCTATCCTTGTCTTTAACAAGTTGTACTTGCCTCTTTTCTGATTAGGGGATTTAGTCATCCTAGCATTCCAACACTGTTAAGATCAGAAAGTTAACTATCCCCACACAAATGTGCAATACACTTCTTAAATTCAATTTAAGCTATGCCCAGTTTAGTGTTTCTCACCGATGCTAGGAGAGAACTCTAACTCTTCAGGGTATTGATTAGATAGTTAATGGGCTCCATCAATTCTTATCATATACATATTTTCTTGCCAACTTAGAACAATTAAAAACACAATGCCCAAAAAAAGAAGAACAAATTTTGCTAGTGGGTCCTCAGACCAGGAGATGGAAAAGGGACCGTTCAGGTCTGGATGGAAAAGTCTCCTTGCACATGCCATGTGTATGCCTGAGTGTGTAAGTGTGTGGGAGAGGGAGGGTAGGGATCCTAAGGAATGTGCGCAGACACACACTTTGGTGAGAAAAGCATTTCTATGGATGGGGCTTTTAGAAGGCTGTGTGTTCTTAGGAACACTAGTTTACCTTCTAGAGAAAACCTTCAGCAAGTAAAAAGTTCACTCTCCTGTAGCTGAGTGAGAAAAAGAATACTGGGAGCTGAAGAAGTGTCTCTGCGGTTAAAATCATTTACTGCTCTTGCAGAGGGCCTAGGTTTGGTTCTTAACACCACCATTGGGTGGCTTATAACTACTAGTAATTCCAGTTCCAGGGGATCCAACTCCTTTTCTGGCCTCTGAAATACCATAATAACCTTATTTTTGTTGGGAGGATATGGATTTTGAGAGTCCACAGAGGGTGCCAGCATTCTTTATTTTCCACTTGCTTCATTTTGTTTGAAGACATAACTAGGACCACAAAAGAATCCTGATGGCATGGACTTGTCATTTTACATGAGTATTGTGACAACATGGCTGCGACATGACTTCTTAGCTAGTTTAGAAAGGCCATGCAAATGTTTTCTAACAGAGCAGTAAAATCAGTTGTTAAATTATGCTATCTTGTTTTTAGCATGAGTGGCACTGAGACTGCCCCCAGAGGGTTATGTACCTCTTTAAAATGGTCTGCAATCTGTGCATGTTTCCCCCCCTCCCCAAATTCATACCGCTGGAAGAAGGATTTTATTCTGCTTCTCTTGAAGTGAGGAAACTGTAAAAATGTGCCCCCACCATGGGATATATAATGTCTTCCAATTAAAGCTTTATTTTCTTGCCAATAATTCTACCCAGAGCTCAATCTTTGGATGTGACAGAGACTTCAAACTCAATCACAGACAGTGGTTTTCATGTTCTTAGTTAACATGACACCTGAATTTCTAGACCTAAGGAGTTGCCAGGAAAGGACTTCCCTCCCTCTGTTGGCTGTAGGAAGTTCTCTGGTGGATCTGACAGTCAAGGTGTAGCTACCACTAATCTTTACAAATTGTCTGAAGGAGTCGCTTTGTGTTTAAAACCTAAAACTGTAAAACTCTTGGTATCCCAAGGCTTTTGACTTGAGGTTTGATGTTTTCATTTAATACTAGAAGGATTAAAAATGTTAAAAGTGAGTGAGTACCTGCATGTGTGGCATTGCATCTTCTCCCATCCTAGAAATGAAGGGAATGTCAACCATGTTCTTGCTTTGTGCCACAAGAGGTTGCCAAGCATGCATAACCTTAGACACTCCTCCAGCTGAACCTTCTAAAGCCCAGCCCCAGTCAGCAGGTTTCCCCAGACTATTTTCATTTCCAAAGCATTCACATCCAATAAACGGCACAAAAAAAGTGTGAGAGAAAAAAAGGGGGGATAGGAAATGGCTCTGTTGCACGGTTATTACATCCTATTGCCTGTGGGCTACTTCTTATGAGTTTTAACTATGTAAATATGACGTACAGGACATCAGAATTTAATCTTAAAGCTTCTATGTAGGAGATAGAGTGTGACTTTATTGTTGGAGCTAAAATCAACTGGGTGTTGACAGGTTTAAAAAGTCACCGAGTAAAGCCTTAAAAAGAAAAAGCTCAGACTGATAAGCTGTTCCTTGATTGACAACTTCAGGCCTGACTGCCACTATTGAAAACAGTTGGGTGAAAGTTCTGTGGGAGGGAAAAAAGTGTTATTTCATAAGAAGCTATAGTGGGAAATACAGCAAGATTTACAAGCTGATGGGGGCACAGAACCCAAAGAAAAACAGGTGTGAGGTTTAGAAAAATCTGGGAACTGGGAGAAAGAATACTGTCTATGAATGATTTAATTAATATTGTTGAAGGACTTTATCCAAAAGAATGCTGACTTAGGTAGAAAAACAAAACATTTCTTTCCACCAGCTTTGGGTTTCAACAAATCATTTGTCAATAGCATGTGGTGGAAAAGGCCAGTAGAAAAGGAAAAGATAAATGATTACCGTGGGAAATGGATGTAGGAGGAATACGGTCCTTTATCATCTTCTCAGTATAGCAGAACCTGTTCTGCTATTATAAAACACACTATGAAAAGAATAAAACAAATGTATTCTGAAGTAGCCGCCAGTGGCTGATGGAAATGCCAGGATTTGTGTACAGACTGTATCTTATCAGCTACCCATAAGGAGGGATTTAATTCCTACTCTGCCAATTATCCCACTATGTGCACCATAAACTTTTACGGTTTGTTATGGAATGTCATTTGACCATTTCTCTCTTCCAATATTGCATCCTCAGATTCAGATGGGAAACATATTCTAAAGTGGCATAGTATTAAAGAAATTCAATCCCCTGGGACTAAATGAAATGGCTGATGTCCCCCTCCTGAAGAACAATTATGAAAGTTGTGTTCATTTCCTGATACGAGCAAGCAAAACCCTCATCTGAAACTGGAAACCTACACGTTGGGTCTCTGGTCATTTCCTCATTTAAGTCATTGATGCCATATATTAAGGCCACCACTGATCATGTCTGAGAAGAACTTGCTTTAAAAAGTTTAATGATTTTTACAGGGGCCTCATGCTGTAATTGCAAGCCAGCCAGGACCAGCCCATAGAGTCTGTAGGATCATCTGTCACTTTTAATACACTGATTAAAATGTATGAAAACATATTTGGTTTTTATCAAGCAACGGTTTTGCATTTTAATCCATTGAGTACAGAGAACTATAATATTTCTATAAAATAATAAACTCCACATTTGTGTGGCTGCAAGATCAGGGAATTCAAGGGTGTTTTCACTGTTATCTTTTTTAGAAAAAGAAAACAATTGCCAGGGACTATAATTGTCCCCTTCCAAAAGTAAAATGTCTGAGCTACAGGTCAGAATATTAAACCAAGTAAGTTTTGCTTACAGGGAAACTCACTGCTGCTATAGCTATGAGTTTCAGGAATTTGTGAGGACAAACTTAGAGGACAATATTCTGGGCTTTGAATTTCTTTATTTTGCATGTAGGGGTGTTTTGTCTGCATCTATGTCTGTGCACCCCCTGAGTATAGTTCCAGAAGAGGCCAGAAGAGGGCACTGGACCCGAAGAACTGGAGTTCCAGATGATTGTGAGCCTCCAATGTGGACTTTAGAAGTGGAACCTGGGTCCTTTGGTGTTGTAGGAAGGCCGTTTCTTTGTCCCAGCTGCTCAGACCTGAAATAACCACACAAAAACTATATTAATTAAATCACTGTTTGACCTATTAGCCCTATCTTCTTATCAGCTAGCTCTTAGATATTAATTTAAACCATTTCTATTAATCTGTGTATCACCACAGGCTGTGGCTTATCAGGTGTAGTTCCGGCATCTGTCTCTGGCAGGGATATATGGCTTCTCCTTGACCTCACCTTCTTCCTCCCAGCATTTAGTTTAGTTTTCCCCACATAGCTAAGACCTGCCTTGCTATAGGTCCAAAGCAGTTTCTTTATTAATCAATGAGAACCACAGCATACAGAGGGGAATCTCACATCACCTCCCCTTTTCTGTTTAAATAAAA
>LOJH01018666.1:8367-21632 GCA_001685095.1 Ellobius talpinus
GTGGTTGCTGGGAATTGAACTCGGGACCTTCAGAAGAGCAGGCAATGCTCTTAAAGCCTGAGCCATCTCTCCAGCCCATCACCATGATACTTTGAGGCTCCCTTTCGCTTGCTTCTATGAATTGTTCCTCTATTTTAGATATCCAAGTCTCTTAGATGAGACATATACGTCGTCTATGCCTGAGTCTCAGGATAGAGCCAGAGTGAAATTTGAGCTCAGGTGATACCTAGTACATCTTTCAGTGGAGGAGATTTAGACACTTTAAACCCATTAGTCTTAAGATCTAGTGAAAACAAACTGGTCACGAGGAAATGACATTTGCTCTACATAAAAATTAATGAACAACCTTCCCAGATAAAACTTAGAAACTTAAATTAGAATTAGATCTTAAATGGTCTCACAGTGCATTCCTGCCATAGGGTTGAGAATAACTAGGTTCAATATCCACCCATACCAATCCTCTTATGGAACCAGAAGTTTCTGGTGGTTTACTGTCTGGTTTTATGTATTTACTCTAGTAAGACAGAGGTTTCCATGGTATTTGATCCCTCCTGAAATCTTGGACATGACTCTAATTTTAGTTGGATTTCTCATAACTGCTAAAACACACACATCTCTGGTATCATTTGAGTGGGCAAATATTTTGGTGAGTTCTTATGAGGGGGCACAATTAGTATCATGAAAGACTGAGAGAAAAAGTTAAATACAGGAATTCACTATCTACTAGATAAACACAATATGTGTGTGTTCAATGATAATTTGTTTTATACTAAAGCCCTGTTATAAGGTAAGTACTATAATATGTACATAACTGAATCTAAAGCTGGTTTAGATTAGACTCACAGGCTTGTCTATGTCTAGCCTTTGACATTGAAATATGGCATTGCTATCTACAGAGTCCTTGCACAGATAATACAAATAGTTACTGAGAATAATAATAATAAAATCACAATGTTTTGGGTAAGTTTAAATTTTTGTTTTGGGTTACATTCATAACTAGCTATCCTTGCCCATAATCAGCCTGTGGTTTTCTCACCTGGTGAAGTTCAAGAGTTTCAGGCACACATGGTAGGGAAAGCCTGTAAGTCCTGCACCTGGAAGGCTTAGGCAGGATGACTGTGGGTTAGAGACCAACATGGACTGGATAGTGAGTCTCTCTCTCTCAAAACAAACAAAGAAACAAGAAGAGCTTCAGTGTCTTAGTAGATTCTGGAGAGAGAATACTGATTACCAAATTATTTTCCAAGCAAGATTGGCAGTATGATTTATTTCATCCAATACAAAATAAAAGACAGGCTCTCTTCCTCAACTTAGGTATTGTGAGATGTTGGCAGCCCAGCATTAAACCCTGTGTGGTTGTGGGTGTGAAGCAAAAACTCTCATGGAAGCAATGATCTTTAAATATTCTTGATGAGAGAAAAGCAAATTGGAACAGTATGGGGGAGATGCTACATACAGGACAATTTCCCCCGAAGAATTCATGGGAAAAGAAAGTCGTTCTACAGGAAGAAAAAAAAATTTAGTCTTTCCCAAGTTGGCAAGACTTAGATCGAAAAGATGAGAAAGTTATGGATCGGTAGCGATGGTTCAGTAGGTTAAATGCTTGCCTTGCAAACACGCGCACCTAAATTCGAAAGCTTGGTGTGGTGGTTCACATGAATAATTCCAGGCCTGGGGAGGTAGAAGCAAGCAGATCCCTGAGATTCGCTGGCCAAGCAGCCTAGCTTATTTGGCAAGCTTCAGGCCAGTTAAAGACCCTCACACATACAGAAACAAAACAAAACAAGACAAAACAAAACAAAAAACAACCAACCAAACAACAAACAGAAAATGGATAATTCATACATAATTCATGAGAAATTATGATACCTGAGTCCAGCCTCTGCCCTCCCCATGCACATGCGCATAGTTGTAAACCTACACACATACCTGCGCACATTCAGACACACATCCACACATGTTGGCACTAACAGATTAAGCATGCTAAGTGCCAAAATTCTAAAGATACTATGTGTATTTACTCATTTACTCCTCAAAATAGCCCTGGAGGGTAGAGGCTGTGAGTCACCTATCTTGCTACAGATGTTAAAGAATTGTACCCGATCATGTAGGAGAAATACCAGGTAGTCAGGATTTGGATTGAAGAATTCTAGGTCCAAAATCTGGCCCCCTGGCCAAAATGGAATCATTTAGGAGAGAATGTCTCCCAGAACTGTATTTGTTAGGATCATAGGTTTGGTCTAACTAAGGCACTCTGTTGTGTACATTTTTAATGTTTTTCTTTTGCATTCCGTCTTCATAGTTTAACAGCACCCGCTCGCGCTCACCCACTGAATGTTGCCACATGGCCCCATGGAGTAGAAAGGTATTGGTTCTGAGAACATTGCTTTGCAGCCTTATCCTGCTCTTTTTCAGACAGTTTCCCTTTCTTCTCTCTTTGAACTTTATTGCAAACCCATTTTCAACTAACCGTTTTTCTCTTAAGTCAATTTAAAGGATGGTATTTTCCTAACTTGAATTAAGGACAGCCCTGTCACTGATTTTGTTCCCCATTAATGTCCCCTTTGGAGTGGCACTTTGCAGCTCTGCTAAGCATAGGTATCCTCTATCACTGCTTCTTGATTTTGTAGTTTGGGGAAAATACAGTTTTCCCTGTATTTATTAGACCAGTAAAGGTTCAGCTTCTCAAATTTAAAAAAAAAAAAAAAGGAGAACAAAACAAGAGGATCCTCTGGCAGCCAATTGTCCCTGTCACCATTAAATAAAAAGTACTTTTGGCTGCAGGTCAGACCCTGGAGTCAAGTCACTATCCTTTAGTCCTTTCAAGTCCGTTGTTTATTCAAGGAAGGAATCGCCAGCAAAATGAGGCCTCTGGTGGTGGGAGTTTTCTTTCCTGTTGACTTAGTGCTCAGCTTTACCTTTTGTGCTCTCTCTCTCTCCCTCTCTCTCTCCCTCTCTCCCTCCCTCCCTCCCTTCCTCCCTCCCTTGCCCTCCTTCTCTCTCCCTCCCTCCCTCCCTCTCTGCATACACCAAACTTTTTTTTTCTTTTTGAAAGTTACCTAGGAAACAAAGTCTTTTGTGCTCCAACTTTATTTGAGCTATTCACTTCTCTGGGAATCTGCACAAAAGCTGAAGAGAGAAAGAAGGTTGTAATATTTTACTAAACCGTTCATGGTGAACACAATTTTCCCAAGGGGGGGGGACATCATAGACTGTTGGGTGTATTAGGGGGCTTTGCGGAAACCTCTGGTAAGGCAAGTAAATGCTGGGGTTCCCTTTAAATAAGGGGTCTAGCAGCCTACCCTTTAAGGAGGCTTGAGGACAGTTCATTTGATAATACATGTGACCCTGAGCCAATAGTACAGTTTCCAATGTGAAGACTGGAGAGGTTTGTTTTGTTTTGTTTTTTGAATCCTGATTTTTTAGGACAGAGTATTATTAAAACCTCACCTAAATAAGAGGAAATGAAATAGTTATTTTATGCAGTTACCCATCTCCCTCTGAACTGTATAAAGAAAGAGACCTGGGTTCAATGGTGGAAATTGGGTCTTTTATGACTCTGATTTAGAAAGTCAACCCTGAAACCAAAAGTGGGATGGAGCCTCTTGAATAATCTGGGCCTGGAGCCCAAGCTTGAAAGAAAAGTTAGACAGCATTCATATTTATCATGGGCTTGGATAGGCAATTTTCAAATGTCATATAGAAATTAGAGCCTCTAACTTACACAGCTGGAAGAAAAGCTTTGCAGAACAAAGCTGCAAGAAAATAATCCAGAACTTTTCTACCAGTCTAGATCCGAAAGAGAAACTGGCTTCCATCTTTCCCTCCAGAAACAGAATTTGTGTATTCCACTGTACTCGGATAGTGGGGCACATCTCATCTTTTCTTTGACGTTTCTATAGCCATCTAATGCCAGTTAAACTGACTTTTTAAAATGTCACTCACCAAAGCTGTCTTTCTGCGGTGCAATTAACTCCTGGACTTTTGATGGCCTCCTGGATTAGGTTGGTGGTTTATCCTCCAGGTGGTGTGTTCCAGACGATCTCCTGTCTTCCGGTTTTCTGCGTAGTCTCTGAGGAATTTTATAGGCTTTTAGCTCATCTGCCTTCATTGATCAGCATGGTCGAGAGCTCTCAAGATTTTTGGACAGGAATTTATAGTGACATAAAGATACAGAAAGTAGATTTACCTTTCAGTGGTTTAGAGACAGGCAGTTTTCTTCAGTTTGAAGGTACAGGATTTCTGACTAATTTGTCTCTTCTCTTTATTCCGTTTCACCTGAAAAGCATGTTTTGTGGACCCACTTTTTTCTTTCTGTACCTCTTCACTATTGAAAGAAAAGTTCCTATTAGTTCTGCTTACTATTTTCTATGACTGTTTCCTTTGTCTTACATGCTTATTTCTAGCCTTGTTTTCAAAGACTCAACTATGAAATTCCTTATGCATGTAAGGTATGGGATGTGAGTCTGAATATATTTTCCTTGCAGTCCCACTCTCCAGAGGATGAAGACACAGATGCCATGTTAGGACAGAGACCGAAAAACCCAATACACAATGTCCCCTCTACACTGGACAAGCAGACCAACTGGAACAAAGCGCTACCTCTCCCGACTCCCGAGGAGAAGATGAAACAGGATGCTCAAGTGATTTCTTCTTGCATTATTCCCATCAATGTCACTGGTATCGTTTTCTTTCTTTCCTTTAGGGGCAGTTGGGTCTGAATATTCCATGTATTCAGTGTGGTCAAAACCTGTGCTGTTAGCTTCCCTATCAGCTAAGAATATAGTTTTGTTATGAGCAAGAAATCTTTCGTCAACATACAAGTCAGGAGATAATTCAGTATGCTTTTGTCAGGTTTGAATACCAATTTGCATATATTCTGCTGGACTGCTTGTTATGTAAATGATGGACAGTTTCTTTTTAAAAAAAATCACCAAATAGCTCGTTGGCAGTGATTAATCACATGATAATGATGTGTGGTACCGCAAGAAAGAAAACAGCAAAACCCAGGTTTCTAAAACTGCAAATAAGGTCCTGTCAACCAACTAGAAAAATATGTTTTTCTGCTTCCCTGGATAAAGGTAGGCTTTGCTAAAAGACCATTTAGACTTCTGTATTGGTTTCAGGGATTTTTGATTTGAAAATATCGAGATACAGAGATGAGGGGTGAATGGTGTTTTAAAACCAGCAAGCTTGACTTCTTTTCACTTTCTGCTATTTTATGCATTCAAAGTTTGCATATTAGTCTAGGGAGGATGGAAGCTTAGCTGGACTTTTCTTCAGAGTCTGATAGCAGAGGGAGTGAATTCTGGAGCTGGAGCTTGGAATTTTAGTTATACATCAAGCAATGTTTTGGTTTTTAAAGGAATCTATAGTTTAGCATACAAAGTGATAGGTTTAATAATGTGATTTGTGTGTGTGAGTGTGTGTGTGTGTGTAAGAAAGAGAGGGAGGGAGAGAGAGATAGAAGGGAAGTAGGGAGGGTTATACTTTGTTCTCAATCATTCTCCCCCCCATTAAATGATCTCCCATTAGTGTTTATTAAACACCTCTTCTAGTTTCCTTTTACCTTATTTGTGTAATAAAAAATTTAAAACAGCCACGCTGTGACTGATTTCATCTTGATTCCCCATAACTAAAGATTGCAAGTCCCCTGAGAAGCATTTTAGACATTGCTATTATTAATTCCACTCAGATTTATCTCACCTAGAGTGGGGGAACAAATGGACTGAGTATCTGGGACAGATATTATTTTCCCTCCTGAATGAGAGATACACTAATGCATTGGCCAGTTGTGCCGTGAGCTGAGACTTAATTTTCCTGCTGACCTATTCAACTTATGGGATAAATTATTCTAAAGATGTGCACTTATCAGACCTCTATAATCTAAATGAGATGCTGTAGAGGAGTTCATCTGCCAAGATGGATCATTCTGGCACTCCTTTAACTAATTTTTCAGCCTGGGAGAACATCTGACTGTTAGCAGCCCTGCTTCTTTTCTGGTGCTGTAAGTAAAATCTTGTTTTCAAAATGTAGTGCTGTGATTATGGGCCATCATCTTGTGATTAGGAAAAAGAGAAGATTTTTCTTTCAGTTTTATTTCAGGAACTCTCAAGATGAAGGCTCACATTAGATGTTGATTTCAAGAGCTTCAATGAGAACAATGTTAATGATGTCCATATTGCTGCAGCCAGCGCAGCCTGGATAGCCAAGACTGGCGGGGGGTGCCGGGATAGAGACACGGAGGCTTCTTTTCAGGTGAAGGAACAGCAACCTTTATTTTGCCCAGCAACCTTTTATACCTCTACTGCTTCTGCGGAGAACCCACTGGCCAGAAAGAAGACAAACATCCTTGTCAATTACAGACCACAAGGAAGTTCCTCTGTTTGTGGGGGGAGTGAGGGCAGCTGGATCACAACACCATATAACACACAGTGTCTGTAGATCATGTATTCAATAATTATTAAGATTCAAATGGAGGATTTAAGTTTTTATTGGAACCAAGAAAGGAAAATATCATGCTTATGAATTCTCTGATAACATTGTAATCATTCATCACAAGACAGATAGATTTCAAAGTGGGCCTAGAAACCATTGGCACTGTGATGCTATACAGCTGACCCAAGGTTTAACAGCTAGGAAAAAATGATGAGGTGATCAAATCCCGAAGCGCAGCATTCCAGACTCCTTAGCCACAGCTTGCACTGGAAACTCTACAGTGCACGCTTGTGCCAGACAGAGTTTGGATTCCTTACCTTCCTCTTCGTTGCTCTAATTTAATAGAACCACATATAGTGCCACTAATGTGATTACAGAGAAGAACTAATAATCGCCACGGTTGGTCCCTGCATGCATAACAACAAACAGTGCTTTGAAGACAGGGGAGTCTGACATATAGCTGATTGGCACCGAAGGTAGAGCCATTTTAAGTGCAGGACTGGGAACTCCTCTTTATGTTTATTTCCAAACCAAAAGCATCCAGTTTATTCGCAAGACGAAAGTAGAGATAGAAGATTATCGAAAAGAAGAAAGCCCTAATCTATGGTGGTGTTGTGTTTCCTCACAGCAGTGTGTGTGTGTGTGTGTGTGTGTGTGTGTGTGCTTGGAGAAGATTGAACATAGGAGGTGAAGGGAGAAAAACTCACAAAGACGCTTTATGACCCAAAGAAATGGGTCAGCATGCACTAGGTTCACATCTTGGGTCTTGATCTACTATGCAAAAGGTATCAGTTTCAAAGAGACCAGAAATAGAGCCAAAAATGATAGTGATTAAAGGTTATAACCAGGTCAGCGTGAGAGGGCTTTGCTGATGTCCCTCTCTCTTCTCTATATTTCTTTTCATTTTCCTCTTTTGCATCTTTCTTTTGGCTTTGCAAACTGTTGTGGGAGGCTGAATTTAGAAGGAAATCTTACTATAGCATCATTTAAATAAGGGTGAAAGAAGGACTTTCTTATATTTGTTCACAGATTTAATCCAAAGTCTTCCCTGGCTTCCAATCAATAAACATCACTGTGTTCCAAGCAAATGAAAATTTGTCTGCTATTTTAAAGGCTAACAAGACCTTTTGTGGGTTGCAGGAGTTGGTTTTGACAGAGAAGCTAGTATACGCTGTTCTCTTGTTCATTCACAATCCGTCCTACAGCGGAGACGAAAATTGAGGAGAAGGAAAACCATCTCGGGGATTCCCAGAAGAGTTCAACAAGAAATAGGTGTGGCATAAAAATGTTCATGGTTTCTGTCTAGTGAAGGTGACAAGGAGAGGAAATAGGTGCCACTTTCAACTGCCTTCAACTATAACATTCCTTAGAAATACTGAAAGTTTTAACTTGTAGTCATGTTAAACTACTGTGTATTTATTGTACATTCAGAAAAGCATTGGCATTTTTTTAAAACTCTCTTCTTGAATATAAAGGCTTAACGTCAGAGATTCAAGCATTCCTGGTGAAATATATCTTGTCATTTCAAATGTTTCATTGCGATGGGAATATGAATAAATATTCCATGCAATATTTTTGAAAACTGTGACTTCATATGAAGGAAAATGTACTTTTGTGCTATTATTTTTTCAAGTAAATTTTAAACATATTTAAATATGGAATCTTAGAAATATATCTTTGGGGATATTTAATTTTTCTGTTCAATGTATTTTATAATATTTATACTAATTTCAAAATATTATGGTAGCAACTCCATGTAAATAAGACTTTGATCTTTTAATGAAGTCTATGAATTGTATTCCATTATGCTTGTATTTCAAAACACCAGTGAAAAGTAGTGGCCAGGGCTTTAGACTTTGTATTTCAGTTGTTTTTGGCTTTTGAATTTTGAAATCATGTTTCTTTTATGAAAGCAGTCACTTGTTGGAGCAAATTAATACAAAGAGAGATGATTCATTAAAAACAAAAAGCATGTCTTCTCTCAATAAGTGTACATGATGCATGTGTGTGTACACATATACAAATAGACATGTAGATAGAAACAGAGACAAATGAGGTACAGAAAGCATTCAAACTTTCTCCTAATTTTAGAGACTAATCCTTTCTGTAAGAAAAAAGTTTTAATACGGTAGCACAGAGATTTATAAACAACCCTCAGAATGCCTGTTAATCTGCCGATCTGTAATATCTTATGGTGTTTTTCATGTGCCCTAGATTCTGATGAATCACCCGTGGCCAGGGAAAGGAATGTGATTGTGCACACAAACCCAGACCCCTCTAACACTGTCAATAGGAGGTCCGGAACCAGGGACTCTGAATGCCAAACTGAAGATATTTTGATTGCTGCCCCATCCAGAAGGAGAATCAGAGCTCAAAGGGGTCAAAGCATTGCAGCTTCCCTCTCTCATTCTGCTGGCAACATCTCTGCCCTGGCAGACAAAGGTGATACCATGTTTACTCCTGTAGTGAGCAGCCGCACGAGATCTCGGAGCCTTCCTAGGGAGGGAAATAGAGGTGGAGATGCTGAACCCAAAGTTGGTGCTAAACCCTCAGCATATGAAGAAGGAGAGCCTTTTGTGGGTGACCATGAAAGAACCCCTAATGATTGTGGTGAAGCTCCAAGCAGCCCAAGTGCACAGGAACACCAGCCTGCTTTGGGCCTGGCCTGCTCTCAGCATCATCACAGCCCCCAGCACAAATTAAGTGAGAGGGGGAGGTCTCGGCTGTCCCGAATGGCGGCTGACTCTGGAAGCTGTGACATCTCCTCCAACTCAGACACCTTTGGAAGCCCCATCCATTGCATTTCCACAGCTAGTGTCCTCCTCAGCAGCCACATGGACCAGAAAGATGACCACCAGTCATCCAGTGGTAATTGGAGTGGGAGCAGCTCCACATGCCCCTCACAGACCTCAGAGACAATCCCTCCTGCAGCTTCTCCTCCCCTCACTGGCTCTTCACACTGTGACTCAGAATTGTCACTGAACATTGCTCCTAATGCTAATGAAGACACCAGTGTCTTTGTGACAGAACAGTACAATGACCACTTGGATAAAGTAAGAGGCCACCGGACAAACTCCTTCACCTCCACTGTTGCAGATCTGCTGGATGACCCCACCAACAGCAATGCAAGCGACAGTGAGTGGAACTGTCTGCACCACCATCATGACACATCCTGCCACCAAGATTTTAGTCCTGAGCGTCCAAAGGCAGATAGCCTGGGCTGCCCAAGTTTCACAAGCATGGGCACCTATGACAGCTTTCTGGAAAAGTCTCCTTCAGACAAAGCAGATACTAGCTCTCATTTCTCAGTGGACACAGAAGGATACTATACCTCGATGCACTTTGACTGTGGTCTCAAAGGTAATAAGAGCTATGTCTGTCACTATGCAGGCCTGGGCCCAGAGAATGGTCAGGGTGTAGGAGTTCCTCCTGGTCTTCCGGACTATGCCTGGCAAGACTACTTAGACCACAGGAGGCAGGGGAGACCAAGCATCTCTTTCAGGAAACCAAAGGCAAAGCCAACTCCACCTAAACGTAGCTCATCATTGAGAAAGTCTGATGAAAACACAGATATTTCTGAGAAGAAAGAACCAAAGATAAGCAGTGGTCAGCATCTGCCTCACAGTTCCAGGGAAATGAAGCTGCCTCTTGATTTCTCCAACACGCCTTCTCGAGTGGAAAATGCCAATCTGCCTGCAAAGCAGGACTCTCCTTGGATAAACCAGAGTGAACACGCTGTTAAGGAACCTCAGCTGGATGCTACAGACATTTCACCATTCAAAGACGAAGGTGCTGAATCAACTCACTATGCAGACCTCTGGCTTCTAAATGACTTGAAAACAAATGATCCTTACAGATCCTTATCTAATTCAAGCACTGCTACGGGTACCACAGTTATAGAATGCATCAAATCTCCAGAGAGTTCTGAATCCCAAACATCCCAGTCAGAATCAAGGGCCACCACCCCATCTCTTCCTTCTGTCGATAATGAATTTAAACTGGCTTCACCAGAAAAGCTGGCTGGCTTGGCATCTCCATCAAGCGGCTACTCAAGCCAGTCAGAAACACCAACCTCCTCTTTCCCAACAGCTTTCTTTTCAGGTCCATTGTCTCCTGGAGGTAGCAAAAGAAAACCTAAAGTCCCAGAAAGGAAATCCTCACTACAGCAACCATCTTTAAAAGATGGAGCCCTGTCATTGAATAAAGATTTGGAACTTCCTATTATACCTCCTACCCATCTTGACCTAAGTGCTCTTCATAATGTTTTGAACAAACCATTCCACCACCGCCACCCACTGCATGTTTTTACTCATAAACAGAACACAGCCGGAGATATGCTGAGGTCAAACCCTCCGCCATCTCTTGCAATCACACCAACGGTCCTGAAATCTGTCAACCTTCGGTCTATCAGTAAGTCTGAGGAAGTTAAGCAGAAGGAGGGCAATAATACAGATCTCCCCGGCTTAGAAGAGAGTACTGCAGCAGTGGCTTCTGTGACTTCCTTATCTCCAGGTAAAACAAGGCCACACCCAGCAAGGAAATCAGTATCGCACCAGTACTCCGCTGAAGACACCCTCCTGTCCTTTTTAGATGCCTCTGCAGTGGAAATGGGGCCAGAGAAGCATCTGGAAAAGAACCCTACTTTTGATGTGAAGAGTCACTGCGATCCAGAAACTGTAACCTCAGCTAGTAGTAATCTTCCAGATTTAAGTGTGATGAAAGACCAAATACAGATGGAAAGTGAGCTTATTCCAGAAAAGATACCAAGTAAGAACTGTGGCTATTCAACAGGATTTCAGAGGGTGCCTGCTGCCCGCCCCAGTGATTTGGGCAGTAAAATGATGCAGTACGGAGCTAGCCCAGATGGAGTCCCACAACAAGGACAGAAGGCACCCTCTGGAGTTGGGGAAGAAGGTGTGAAACTGGAATCTGTGGATGGAATCACACTTCAAGCCAACTCACCAACTAGAGTAACAGACATAAGCAGTCAACATAAGCATCAACGTGCTGTGAGCCGTCACCACGACAAAGTGCCTGTGACCATCCGCCATGAGTCAGAGATGTCAACTATAAATTCATTCCCTGAAAAATGTTCTGAGCAGGAAAATATTGCTTCAGGTATTTCACCCAAAAGTGCCTCTGACAACAGCAGAGCAGAGGAGACCCAAGGAAGTTTGGATGAGACTTCGTTGAAAGGTCAGTTAATGATACCTTTGTTAGGGTGGAAATGTGTCCTATGGTGGTTCCTGCATTCCCTATAGTTCTCTATAGCCCTGAGTGTCGGTTTACCTCTACCATTTTTTTCATTTATTACAACAATTTAGAAGAAATCTATTGTTATTTAGGAACTAATATTTGACAGATGTCTCTCTCATTTTAAGACCTGTGGTAAGGTACCTTCTGTTTGGTTGATCCTGGAGTCAGGGAAACAGGCTGGTGAGGTGTATAGCTCCCTCTTAAAGATGTTTCTGTTCCTGTTTTAAGAATCATCACCAAGTGATGACTCCATCACTTCACCACTCAGTGAGGACTCTCAAGCTGAAGCTGAGGGTGTGTTTGTGTCTCCAAACAAACCTCGAACAACTGAGGATCTATTCGCTGTCATTCACAGGTGAGAGAGTGTCACCAACTTCCCAGAAACGAAAAGGCACAGAAAAGAATTTGCTTCTTGAAGTGTCTCTCATTGAATGAAAATATGGGGAACCATTTTGTACCCATAATACATGCAACATAACAAAAGCAACCAAGGAAGAAGTATCTTTCCAAATAAAATTCATAGACTTGTAGGCATGTTTGAAAATATGAGTCTAGATAGATAGCTATAGCTAGATGGACAGACATATAAAGTTCAATTAAGAGAGCTTAGTAAAAATCACCGAAGGGGAAATACTGGGTGATTCCCCCAGGAAAGATATTCTGAAACAAATTTACCTGTGAAAACAATTTATTATTAAATGACTTGGAGTGAAAGCCCAAATTCAAGAATAACCTCTGTTGTACCTATTATATTTTGTACCTATTATATTTTGTACTTATTTATATATGCAGTACTAGAAATCAAACCCAGGACATGCTCGGAAAGCACCCTGCCACGGAGTTACACTCTTAGCCCTGGCTTTTAAGTAATCCTTCGAGTCTATAAAATATGCTCAAAGCTGTAATCTCACACTAGCTGATACAAACATATGTTGATTTGTCAGAACCATCTGAGCCCATCTCATCTTGGAACAACTGAAAACTGCTCTCTATTCTTTCTCTTTAAAAATTGAATTTCTTTCATGTTGCTGACTTTTATCTCTAAAATGAAAGGCCATATCCCATGAATAGCGGATGTTCTCTGGGTTGCTTTCCTAGAACATGGTTGTGCCTTTGCTGCCCAGGCACACTTTCTCTTTTGTACCTTTATAACCTGTGGCCCATATAATCTTTATAATCAGTGGCCAATATTTGCAATGATCCATTCCAGCTGCTGAGCAGAGAAGCAGAGCCAGAACTCATCCTTGAAAGCAAACTCTTAGCCACCTGAACCACATGATGCTAAATGTGCTTTTTCCACGAACATGAGCCCCTTCTTCCACCTGGCCTTGGGGACCGAGACGCAATTCCCAACAGATAGAAGCCAGCGTTTATCTTTCCCTTTTCACAGACTTACCGTTTGGGAAACAAACTCTTCACAAGCAGGGTTTTTTTATTATTATTATTATTGATTTTTATTGAGCTCTACATTTTTCTCTTCTCCCCTCTCCCACTCCCCTTCAACCTTCTCCCAAGGTCCCCAACCCTCTCCCAAGGTCCCCATGCTCCCAATTTACTCAGGAGATCTTGTC
>LOJH01018667.1:0-21150 GCA_001685095.1 Ellobius talpinus
AGCCTGGTCTACAAGAGCTAGTTCCAGGACAGGCTCCAAAGGCTACAGAGAAACTCTGTCTTGAAAAAAAAATTCAAGGTTAATAAAGCATTGTGCAATCAAAAAAAAGATAATTAAAATCTTAGCCTACTGGAGAATATCCACAAGAAAATTACGGTACACAAGTTTCTGGTTGTCCTCCGTAAGGAGGACAGCAAAGCAAAGGCATTTACTCTTGTTACTTCTATATGGCCTAAGGCAGTAAGGTCTAGTGCAATACAGCAAGGCAAATAACAGTTCTACGATTTGGAAGAAAAAATAATGCTTTCCCCATGAACAATTATTTATGCAGAAAATCCTGTAGAAGTTACTTAAATAAGTGTGAATAAATGCGGCTGACAGAGCATGTAGTCATTAAAAATCATTATCAATTAATAATAATAAGTGAGTAATAGTAGCAAGCAATAATAATTGATATCAAAATATACGTGATTTTATGGCACTGAAATATTAGATAGAGACAAATATGAAATTCAATGTGTAAAACAAAATGCTAAAGTGAATAAAATTTAAGTAAATGATAAAATATACTACATTTATAGGTTGGAAAATTCTGTTATAAGATATGGATTCCCATCAATTGATTTTATAGACTCAGTGGAAATCATCCCAAAATCCAAGCAGCCATTTCTGTCGGAAGCAACAAGTTTATTCTTATATGCATATGAAAAATTGTAAAGCCTCAAATAGCCAAACTAACTTTGAAAAAGATACAGATTTGGAAGATTTGCACAATATTGTCTTGTTTTGAGGCTTATAATGTTACAGCAATTAAGACAGCACAGCACTGTAAAAAGAGATGAAGAAATTGAAGTATTAGGCTCAGAGGCATGTGTGTGTCAACACACATACTTGTCCAATTCAATGAGGAAAAGAAAATCATCTCAGCAAATAGTGTTGGGATACTGGCAGATATTTCTCAGCAATATCGTGAGATACTTTTGATACTTTTTAAAAATTAACTCAAAATAGATCAAAGATTAAATGCAACAGTTTAAACTACAACTTAGAAAATACAGGAAAAGATCCTACTAACATCAAGTTTGTTGTAGATTTCTTAATTTTAGCACACAGGAAACAAAATGATAAAAGTCATCGAATTTGATTCATCAAAATTAATATATTTTGTTATTTTAATAGTATAGTTTGGAGCTTTTAAGGCAATTTATGGAGTGAGAGACATACTTGTAAAGCATAGATGTGTATCTATACACACAATCATTTATATTTACATGTTTAAACATATATGTGCATAGATGGGATTATTCTTATAATAGATGGGAAACTCCTAAAGGTCATTTGATGCCTGACCCAACAACAATGGTGCGGATCTCAAGTAAGGACTCAAAAACGCTAAAGATCACCTATCACTAGGAACATATAAATGAAAACAAAGTGTGAAGCATTAATTGCCCTCCCATTACAATGACTAAGGCTCACGGTAACCACACGGCCAGGGCACAGGGCATCCAGCGTTCTCCTAGGAGCTGGATTTTAATATAAAATGGTTCAGTTGTTTCGTAAAGTATTTTTCAGTTTTCTCACCTTCTAGCTGCATTTGCTGTATCACTCACACCTACTACTTATTATCTACTCAAGTGAAATAAAAGTATAAGCTCATGTAAAGATTTGGGCATGAGCATCTATTGTAGACTTAGTTGCTATGGCCACAAACTCATGACAATTAAGTCTATGATAGAAACATCAGTCTTAGAGCGCTGCAACAAAACCAGCAGGAACAACGTAAGGAGAAAGGATGTCTTTGTGTCATGGTTGCAGAGATTTGGTCCATGGTCCTTGGGTCTACTGATTCTGGGCCAGGAGTGAGACATGACATCACCATCACAGGAGTGTGTGCCAGAGGGTGGTCTCCTCATAGCAGACAAAGAGGGGCTAGGGCAAGACCCAGCACCCAAATATATCCCTAGAAACCCACTTCCTGCAGCGAGGTCCCACCTCCTGCAGTTTCCAGAGCCTCTAAAATTAGAAACAGCAACTCAGAACTAAACCTTCACCACCACATAACCCCTGTAAGAGACATTTTATATTCAAACCGCAAAAACAGAGGCATGCATAGGGGACATTTGATGAAACACCACTTAAGAATTAAAAAGTCATGGTCTAATACTCTCACACACAGAAACAATGTATAAAATTAAAAACAATTATGCTAAGTAAAACAAATGACACACAAAAGTGCACCTTAGACTGTACTTAAATAAATTTCAACTTATGACAGAACACGCGAGTGGATGGAGACATGAAGAGAGGAGGGAATTGAACACACCTGTGCAAGAACACTGGTTGACAGAGTTTCTGTCTATGCTGTGGTTCAGGTTCTGACCTGAAAACAGTTCTGGACAATTGTTGACTCTCAAGATATAGTATTGATATGTCCAGATAGCCTTCACTTTTGCTCTCTTTAAAAAGAAATTGTTTATTTTTATTTCATGTGTATGGGTGTTTTGCTGGTGTATATGGCTGCCTCACATGCATTCCTGGAGCCAGAGAAAGATAGAAGAGGGTGTCAGAACCTCCCAGACTAGAATTACAGTTGTAAACTGTTGTGTGTTTGTGGGAAATGAGGCCAGGGACTTTGGAAGAGCAACCAGTGCTCTTAAGAACTGAGTCATTGCTCCAACCCCATCATCTCTTTCTTTCTCCATTTAGTAAATAAATTTAGAACCTGTTCTCTCAGGAAAGGAAAGTGGTTTACGAAAACCTTTTTTCCAGATTAGCGGTACTAACTAGATTGTTGGGGGACCATCCACAAAGTAAGTTTGTTCTTTGTGTGTGGTAGAGAAAAGGGTGTAGAGTCTCTGCCATGAATGCCGTTGACTGACTTTGATCCACCATTACCTGATGTCAGCGTGAAGCAGTCAGGAGAATCCACTCCTCAAGAATAATAGCATCCCTTCTGGTTAAGTAGCAGCACGAATGGCACCGTATTTATAGGGCCTTAGTGACTGTGGAATCAAATGATACAACCGGAAAACCACCTAACTGAAAGCCAGAAACCTTTTTCATTCAGCTTTAATCATTAACAAGTTTAAGCAAATCCCCTGTCCACTCAAACATTTATATGTCCATCCTACATACTACACACTTTCCTAGGCTATTCAGGTAATAAAATAAAGATAGCATTTTCCCTTCACACTGAAGAATTTAAATTTCAGTGGGAGAACTCATATCCTGAATCTAAACTACCTGAATCTCACATTCAGCATCTTTATTCTCAAAAGAAAATGCAATCTAAAGGTTCTTTAATTTAAACTACCCGAATCTCACAGTCAACATCTTTATTATGAAATGAAAATGCAATCTAAAGGTTCTATAAGGTTCTCCCAGCTTAAAAGAAAATACCACAAGGTACTATGACAGAAAACAATGAGAGTGGAGTAAGAAGCCGCCTCTCTCCAAATGCCTTCCCACACCCCGCTGGTTCACGTGAGGCCTGGGAGAGAACACAGACCATCGACTCAGAACTATAAAGAAGATGGTCTACATCCCAGGACTCTCTTGCTAAGAACTATCTTAGCTATTTAACAGCTACTACAGTCAAGACTGCCTTTCTAGTAAAATGTAGATCCTGTCTGGATACAACTATTCCTTTCGTATAGTTCCTTTCTGTGAAGATTTAGTGTTGGCTTTTCATCACCATGAAAAAATGTTTAAATAACACTCATTTTGTTTCCTGTTTCTAGAGGTTTGAGACTAAGGCATTAGCCCTCAAGTTTTGGACTATTCATGAGGAAGCAGATTACGGTAGGAGCACTTGTGTCTGAGTGCTTCACCTCTCAGCAATCAGAGGCAAAAACAGTGCGTAGGGCTGGGTCCCAATATCTCCTTCAGGACCTCCACTTGCAAAATCAGAGACATTTAGTACTTAGAGGAAGTCGGTACTGTAACCCAGAAGACGACTCTGGTACAGCTGAGTTCAGCAGCACACCCTGGGAGAATGCGCTCCTCCTGTGGGAAGGCAGTAGACAAGTGTTTCCGCCCTGGACTCTTGGTGAGAGAGAGAGATGATAGGCAGAGCACACCTTTAATCCCAGCACTCACGAGGCAGAGACAGGTGGATCTCTGTGAGTTCAAAGCCAGCCTGGTCTACAGAGCGAGCTTCAGGACAGTAGAAGAGGCTCCAAAGCTACAGAGACACCCTGTAAAAACAAAACAAAACCAAAAACAACAACACAACAACAACAGAACAGCGATGTGAGTAGCTACAACTATGCTTCTCGGCATCAGCCTAGGCAAGAATCACCTGGACTTTGTGGGCCCCGAACTCTGGAGAGCTCTGCCTCAAGAGAGTCTATAGAATGGGGTTAATGAATCTGCATTAATTCACTATTGTTGTTGTCACTGCTATTACAATCATTGTGCATGTGATTCTGTGGGTGTACAAGCTCTCCAGCAAATGTGTGCAGCCCGGACAACAACTCTGTGCTTGGTTCCCCTTTTACACAAGTTCCAGGGGTCAAACTCGGCCACCAAGTACCTTTACCTGCAAAACCATCCTGCAGGGCCCAGAATGTTCATTTCTAATAAGATCGGATGGCACTGAAAACCCTTGGCCCACACTTTGCATTATCCCAGAGCAGAGAGATCAAATACTGATCTTTTCAAAACCTGGATGGTACCTGGGCCCCAGCCCCAGAGTTTCTGATTTAGTAGATCTTGTCCACAGTTTCACCATTTCGCTCTTAACAGGGTTCTGAGTAAAGTCTGTGCTGCTGTTCCTAGAACCACACTCACTCACACTGCCCGAAACTTCCCACATGATAGTTCCCTGTTTCCTACAGGGTGGTGGCTTTAACCGCAGCATCCAACCCTGGAAGGATAAAGAGGACAACAAGGACGAGAAGAGATGGTGACTAAAGACCAAACAGGTGTGTGTGCACCAACACATTGGTGATGTGAAAAGCACTTTGGTTTCCAGCCATACATGCACAGGTTCAAATCCCGTGTATGACATATCTGATATGGGATACATATTCCACTCCCTTTCCTTATCGGCAAATGAATATAATGAACTCATCTCATGTGATTCTTGCCAGTATGTTTTATACGGCAAATACAATTCAACACCAATTGCATAAGAAATAATAAAATAATCAGACAATTTCTTCTATACAAGTTTGTGAACTTTTGTTTATTATGCTGAAGAAAAAGTTCAAATCATTCTCCAATTTGCTCTCTCTTTCATATCAATCACAGGTTTGAGTCCTCGCCCTTCATTAAAGTACTGAATAATTCAGAAAAAAATGCTCATGAAGATTTAAACAAGTAAAAAAGTCATCCAAGTGTAGTATTAACTCCCAAGTGGAAAAGATAATGAAGTGCTAACATAGTCGAACCCAGGTCTGCAGGGAACAGAATAGAGCTGACTCTGTGTGGAAATCACCGCCCACTTTAAGTCACAGGTTCAGATGAACGTCATGATCATCCTTGCTGACCGCAGCCCTTCTCCACTTTACCCCACTCTCCAGACCCCAAGGCAACTTAGGATGAGTGCGGACCTGGAGATCAGACTATAGCAGGCCTTAGCAAGCTCCAGACCTTAGCACAACGAGCACCACGGCGGAAGTGTATTCCGGCTGTAAAACTCAGTGTGTAGACAGCATCACCTGCCAAAACGAAAGCAGAGTCCTAACTCATCGAAGTCCATACAGAGTTCATGGAAAGTATCTGAAAGTACTAAGCTTGCTTTTTGGCTTCTACAGAAAGTTCTGCTTCTGGCTAACTCCTTGCTAACTGAGCTGTCTACCCAGGATGTGGTTTTGTGCTTAAAAGCTCACGCCAAGAAAGGCTTGGGGTTACACTGGGATCCTGAGCACCCGGTGAGGTCACTGGCCACCTAATAAAGACGTTCTGTTGGCTTAAACCTCTGTCAAAGTAGTCTGCTCTGGTGGGCACCCCACAACAAGACATCACATTGATTACCGTGTTTGTTACAGTGCTCTGAAGCCCCAAGTGTGGAGAACATAGGAGCACACATTTCCTGCATATCCTTTGCCTTCTGCTCTTAGCATCGACTGCGCCATTATCCAAGTGAAAATGATTTTGGCTTCTGTCTTCTCACTCCGCGCAGCGATCAACTCGCACATAAATATAGTTTCTCTACTGTCAACATAGCATTCTTTTGCTTATGCCAGAATTTATTTTGATATTCCCAAAATACTCAATACTACATGCTTTCCAGCTGTTGTCTGCTGCCTTTCTGAAATAGTGCTAATTTGACCCAGGGGTCTGCGGCTGTCAATCATTGAGTGAGAAGATGTTTGGTGGCAAATATGCATAACTGTCACACCAGGACAAAAGACACCATGCATGCTCTACAAGCATTGCCTCTCTGATTCCTAGACTGTGTAACTGACATTGCTTCTCAGTTCTCAGAGCCCTCTCTATGTAAGGTCAACATCACAAGTCAATAGGCTCTTTTCTATTGAAAAGCTTTCATTTTTAATTGATAATAAATCTATAACATGGACTCTTAAAAATCAAGTTGAGGTCAGGAGGTGGTGGTGCACGCCTTTAATTTCAGCACTTGGGAGGCAGAGACAGGTGGAACTCTGTGAGTTCGAGGCCAGCCTGGTTTACAGAGCAAGTTCCAGGACAGGCTCCAAAGCTACAGAGAAACCCAGTTTCAAAGAACCCAAAAAGGAAAAAAGAAATCAAGCTGAATTAAAATGTTACAATTAAATTTATCATTTATTATCCACATTGGGATCCATTTGTCTGTTATAAATGTTAAACCAAATAGATTGTGAGACACAGGGCATAAACTAAGGGCTGCTGTGGGTAAAGCAATGTTTACAGTTATTCTTCTAATAAAAAATAGATGCTTCTGACCTGCCCCAACACCCAACATTGTTTATATTTGTCAATCACAAGAAACTCTAAAAGCTCTTTCCACTTTTCATGTATAATAATTAACTAGGTACTTCTTGGTTAATCAATTTTAGATACTAAGTATCGACTTCCTACTACACTCTAATGAGATTGAAATACTAACCTACCCCATCTTTCCAGTGTCATTACATCACACAGTTATTAATTTAGCTACCTTAGCCATTGTTTTGAATATTGACTATGTAAATACTAATGACTTTAGAGCAAAGCACAGCAGAGGGTTCTATTCAAGGGTACATTTTCTTTCTTATATTCTGTGGACCTCTTTTCGTAAGTTTTGTAGCTACTCTTTCTCTTGGTTTACATATTTAGGTACTCTTGTTTGACTCTCTCACATGATCCACTGGGTCTGCCATCAGTGCGCTCCCAGTGCCTACCGTGCCATGTGTTCAGTCAAGCCTTTCTTGAGGTCACGGATCTTCCGCTCCCATCTCTGCTAATGATTATGAGCAAATGTCACCTGGAACATTCTTCTTACTGTTCTCCCGAGTTGGATACGCCAAGTCTTGATTTATGTCATATCATGAACAAAACACATCCTCTCAAAGGTCCCAAAGAAGGTGTGACTCATCATGTGTATGAAGACATCATCACTGACACAATGGCCATGGTTGGAACTGTACCTAGGGAACTGTTTTTACCTTGAAATTAGGGTGCATTCCATTGCCTTCTGGTGCCAAATGTAAGCATGTCACATGCTACTCTGTTCTTTATTTCTTCGTTGGGTTCAATTTGATTATTCCCTTGGATAAGTTTAGAAACTGAACAGTTGAGACACTTTTTTCTGTACCCTGGCTTACAAGACATGCTACTGGACACACTGGTCCCACATTTATCTGTTTAAGAAATAATAATTTATTATTTTGTCATGATCCCTCTTTTATGTTTTGTTTCTTAAGCTCCTTTTAACGCTGAATACGTAGAGTGGAACGTGCCTTCTGTTTCCTGGTTCTTTTTTATCTTTTTGTTTTGTCTTTCTTTTTCTGGGGGAAGCTTACTTCATGGAACCAGTAGCCTGTGACTATGTCTTCACAATAAGCAGTAAAAAATTGAGAAACAGTAGAAACCTCCCTGGTTACAAATGAGGATCACAATCTGTCCTGGTTATTCTCTGTGGTGGGTTGAATAAAAACGGCCCCCATAGGCACATAGGGAGTGGCACTATTAGGAGGTGTGGCTTTGTTGAAGTAGATGTGATCTTGTTGGAAGAAGTGCATCACTAGGGGTGGGCTTAGAGGTTTCAGAGCTCAAGCCAGGTCTAGTTACTGACTCTCCCTTACTGTTGCCTGCAGATCCAGATGTAAAACTCTCAGCCACTTCTCCAGTACCACGTCTGCCTGCATGCCACCATGTTTCCTGCCATCATGATAATGGACTCACATGCAACGAAGCAGATTTTGCTTCCTGAAACCATCTCTAGAGTGGTTTATCTCCGCACTATTTACTGACCCACAACCACTGCTGTTTTGTTGGGGGAAGCCTGGGTAATGATAGCATAGGCTATCTCAGAAAGCCAGCTGAGTAAGCCAGAAGAAGGGAGCCAGTAAGCAGCACCTCTCCATTGTTCCTGACCCCAGATTCCTACATTGAATTCCTGCCCTGCCCTCCCATGGTGACGGATTATGATCCGCATGTATGAGTCTTTCCTCCCTAAGCTGCTTCTGTTCATGATATCTGCCACACTGATACAGAGAAACTAGGATACTGAGCAAAGGTGGCTGGCCTGGAACCCTCCCTTTGGCTTCTCAAATGGTTTAAGCACTGGTGTGAATATCCGGCTATCAACTGCCTCCTAACAAGCCACTCAAGATGAAACTTGATGTACATCAGACATGTGTCTAGTGATTATCTAGCTTTAATTCATTCCCATTCTCTGATGACAGGTGGATATTAATAGATACTTTCCTAAATACGTCTCATCTTTCATATCAAACATTAACTTAAAACATTGTCTTGGATTTTTCTGATACACAATTAGTATGTATTATATACTAAAGAGAAACAGGGTAAGAGATGGCTCAGCAGTTAAGAACACAGATTGCTCTTCCAGAGGACCTGGATTTGAGTCTGAGTACCCACATGGCAGCTAACAAACACCTGTTACTTCACTTGCAGGTGATCAGCACCATTTTCTGACCTCCATGGGCACAGGGGCACACATGTGCACAGGCACACATGTACACAGGCACACATGTACACAGGCACACATGTACACAGGCACACATGTGCACAAGCACACATGTGCACAGGCACACATGTGCACAGGCACACATGTGCACAGGCACACATGTGCACAGGCACACATGCAGGCAAAACACCCATACACCTGAAGCTTAAAAACAATAAGAATAAAAATTAAGGAGAAAACTGGGAGAGTTTTAGGACAAATCAACAGAAGATCTTAGATTTCTTATATATAATATTAAAATACAGTGGTAATAAAATCTAAATCAGAAGACCTACTTCACAATCTTTTTCTGCCAAAAGATTTCAGCTGCACGGAAAAATGCCTATGTTGTTCAGATATTTAAACATTATACACTGATGAGCCTTTTCCCTTTTGCAATCTGAGAGATAGTTTTTCAATAGAAAAGAGATGAGAACTACTTCTATAAACATTTCCATCCTTTAGAGTAAATTACTTCAATTGTACATTATAATTTGAGAGTATGCATCTAGGGCGCCATTTAGTAAGTCAGTGCTCCATATGTAAATATTGCTTTATTGTTCTTTGAGAGTGTCACCGTTGCTAGAGTTCCAGTGGTCTGGTGATGGTCATCCATCCATCCACATGTGAGCAGCACTACCTAAACTTAATCGATTATCACAAAAAAGAGGCCAGGAAGTTTGGGGTGGGGGAAGTTAGAGGTGCAGAAAGCTAATAAGAATATATCTGATTGTATTTTGTTGTACACATGTGTGAAATTATCAAGGAATAAAAAAAAAATACTAAAGGAAAAAACTCATTCTTCCAGAGCATAAAATAGTATTCTATCATGTTTAATATTCTATCCAAAGTGTTTATAGAATATGTGAAACACAGTAAATTAGATTTAATCACTGAAAACAAACATCTTACAGCACACACCATTTTCCATAACACATATCAAGAGGTTTTACGCAGCTGGAACCGGCACCTATGAAGAAGCTGTTTCTCAATCCCCTCTGCCTTCTCCCAGAATCGTGAGAACCTTGTGTAATGGCCTGCACAGTTATCGCAGGTGATTAATGAATGTGGATTGCCAACCAGAACGAAAGCGTGGAAACTGACTCCAAAGTCGTTAAGCCCACAGGGGAGATTGAAAGAAGATATTCTCCATTTTTAATTCCTTCCAGAAAGAGAAGTCAAAGAGTCATGTTCTCTCTGAGCAAAATACATGCTTTGAGTCTTTTCAAACTGTAGACTTTAGGTTTTTGTAAAGGTCTTTGAGATGAATGGGAACGAGTGCTCGTATGAGAACAGACAAAATCTGCAGTATTCCCAATGAATTCCAGGTCTTAGGGGTCTACACACTACTTTCCTACCTTCCCATCTTCCTTCCCTCCTTCCTGCCTTCCCAGATGACAATTGGTTAGCAGCTAGAGTGACTTCTTTCAAAATTATGACGGGGCTGTTTCTATTTAGCCTTCTCTCTGCTCCCTGTGCCTGAATCAAAGTTCCCAGTACTAACTGCATCCTGGTGATACTAGACAGTGAGATGTCTGTAGACGACAGTGTCCGTGACCCTCCCATTCCTCTAGACATTCACCAGCCTAGAAAACAAATGCTCACCGTTGTCACAAAGATTCATTTTGCATACTGTAAATCTCTCTGTATGTGTGCATCACGATAATGTGCTCAGAAAGGGCAACTATGTTCTGAAGAGCATCCTGCAGTTGTTGGAGTGAATTTCAGATTTTAAAAAACACATCTATAAAGAACAAGTGTCCTATAAAGAACAAGTGGCTGTAGAATATCAAAGTAGGTCAAATTCACAGGTGTGAAGTGGAAACATTCAGGAGTGTCGGTGAACGAAGAATAAGATCTGGCACGGCTCCTGAAACACTCTGGTTCTCATTTTATGTAAGCTCCTCAGGCTTCCCAAGAAACTGAAATATCCAGACACTAATGTCTGTAACTGCCTTCCACTGTGAAGCTCAGTTCCTCAGGTTCAAGAGCTAGCTAATGAATTCTCAGACACTGCCCACATCGTACTCTATTCCCCGGGAGGAGCTGCCTCACAGCAGCGCGCCTTGAACAGCTGCCATAACCCTAGGATAACTTGTAGATGAGGTAGCAGGGCACTAGATGACAGACACAGGCTGTGATCAAATGGAAAGGAGAGTCTGTAGGTGGAGCAGGGATGGAGCTGGGTAGAAACGAGAAAGAATGTCTCAAGGCTGCATTAACGGAGTGGAGGGGGAAGAAGACCCAAGTTTAGTCTCACTGACACAGGTCCTTATCCTACTTCCGCTGCTACACACGGTTATCTGGTCCAACACCAGGCGACGGAGATGGTGAAGTTTTGCTTGTGAGACCGATGCCTGCAGTCACTGTGGGGATGGATGTATCACCACCCTCTCAACTGCACACAGTAAGAAGCACATAACAACACAAAAGTGCCTGGGACTTAGGGAACAGAGGGCAAGGTTGGATCATTTCCTCCAAATGTATTCACTTGGGTCCACAAATGGCAAGATCCTCCCAACCAAAGGGAGAGAAATCCATGTGTCCTCTGCCCTTTCAGGAGCAGCCATTTCTCAACTGTGGTCAGTCCTGTTTCCTCGTGGGCTTCATTTGCATTCCCATGTGTACAGGATTACGGCATCATCTCATGCGCCACAAAAAGCACAATTTTCCCTGCATGTGGCTGACTATGGATTGCAATTTTAAACAGTAGACTTTTCTGAAAAAAGGGGAAACACCAAAGGATCAGTTAAATGGCCACATTTTACTTTGAAACTAGAGCCAAAGGCATTCCCCAGCTGCCTTTGATGCTGGTGTCCTCTTTTACACAAGCAAACAAGGTCAGTGTTTGGGTTTGGCTTTTTTCCTCTCTTGCACACACATACTGTTGAAATGAGTTGTTTCTGTTTTGCTGTTATCATGTGTGACTATTTTGCCGTCATCCAATGGTCTTATTTCTTAAATTAGTGCGCTACCAAATATGGGGCTGGGGAAATGGCTCCACTGGTGAACGCCTGTGGTGAAAGGGTAAGTGTCTGAGTGTGAATTCCTAAGGCTCAGGCAAGGATCTGGGCAAGGTAACATGGGACTGCCTCCCCAGCACACACACCCACACCCACACACAAACACACACCCACAGAGAGAGAGAGAGAGAGACTATCAAATTCAGATAACAAACTAATAAGCCTTTAAACATTGTTAATGTATTACTGATATTATCATAGCCAATGGCCACTGATGGAACAGCTCCTGTGTAGCAGACACAAATCCATTCTTTTGTTTCCCCATTAGTTTTAGAGGCATAAGAGAATTTGGGACATCTTTTGGCTGTCATCAAAGTTCCAAGGAGACAAACTGAAAGTGCCCCTCTTCACCAGTGTTGGAGCAGACTAATTCTTCTCGTGACAGGTCATGTTCACAGACCATAAATCACATTAGTTAAACCTATCGTCAGCAGCTAGAAAGGTCTTGACAGAGGTAATTATTGACAAGCATGGGCCACTGAGACTTCAGTGGCCCTGTCATTCCCCTCTGCACAATTCATGGTCACCTCACCTCGCGAGCCAGGAGGCACAAAGGGAGCTTTGTTGGAAAGTGATGACAATGGTCTTGTCTACAGAACCACAGAGGAAAATGTGGGAATGTGCGAGAGCAGAAGGGCATGGCCTTTCACCTCCTTAATCTCTTCCGGTTCCTTCATCCTCCAGCGAACCCCCTCTGTGGTTCACAAAGGGGCCCCTTTTCTATGTCTCCTTCTCTCTTTTTTACCACCACTGGATTCCGTTCTCTGTCTGTCCTAAAAATTCACCAAAGACATCCAGCAATGTATCAGCCACCAGTTATGAATGAGTTGGACATACATTTAACCTCCCCGAAAACCTTGAATAATAAAAACTCTTCAGAAAATATCATGGCTACATGTCAGGGTCTCCTCATGGAAGCCGCAGTCCTTCTGAGAGCTGCTCATGCCAGCAGATCCCCTTTTCTCATTTGAGGAGACCACGGAGCAGTTTCCCAGGGCACACAGCCCTGGAATTTTCAGAGTGAAGTTGGCTGAACAAATGTGATTGTCACCCCCATGAAGTTGTCCTGCAGCTGAGGTGTCTTTGCACAGGGTTGTATGACATGAGGATCACCCTTGGGAAAGTTCCCTTGAGGGAGAAGGTCACAGTCATTTAACTCAGAATACTTATCTCCATGCTGAGCAGATGACTTCAAATAGGGGGTAACACCACAAGAAGTCTGGGAAGGGAGGAAAGGAAAGCAAAGGTTGATGGGAGGCAGAAACAGAAGAATCTTTTGCTTGTAAGTCTAATCAGTAAGCATTTTTAACTAGCAACCAAGTCCCCTTAACTCACAACAGCTAGAGATTGGTCTTAATAACTCAGGCCCTTGCCTCTGATTGGCCAAATCTTCTTTGACCTCAGGACCTTTGTACATAATCTCTGCCTTGATTGCCTTCTTTAAAAAACATCCACATACATTATTATATCAGGACCTCATTCAGATTCTGTTTCCCAGAGGGTTCCGTTTTTCTTTCTGTTTTTACAATTGTTTGTCCAATCTTGCTTCTCATTTTTACCATTTCATTGTTTTATTGCATTTGTTATCTTCTTCGCTAGAAGATTAATTTTTAATTTTGGGTGTGTTCATGTCTACATCTGTGTATTACTTGGAGGTTGGAGGTGTCTTCCTTTATCTTTCCTGCTTTAGTTTTTGAGACAGGGTGTTTCACTGAGAGTGGAGCCCATCAATTCAGCTAGACAGACAGGTGAGAAGAGACGCTGGATCCTCCGTCTCCACATCTCCAGTGCTGGCGCTGCACGCTGCCTGTCTCCACCTCCTCCGTACCAGGATCACAGACCTCTTAGGCAAGTAAGCAACTGCACCTCCACCATTACCAGCAGCAGTCAGGCCAAGAATTCTGTTCCCTCAGGCACCGACTCTTTCAAAACTGCAAAGGGAACTTATCCAAACCTCTGTCCCTCTAAAGAAGTCAGGATTCAAAGGTTGAGGTGTAATTCTGCTCCCCAGAGGGGCTGAATAGCAAGCAGCTCACCTACCTCACCTCTTCTCATCCCCCAAGAATTCTTCATGCTTCTGCTCAACCGTCCCTAATACCCTGGCTCCTCCCTACCACTTCCTGTCAGCAAGTTGCTGATGCAACCTCCTGACCACAGGTGGATTTTATTAAACAACAACCCTTGGGCCCCATCATAGTCTTATCTGATCATAGTCCATATCCACTCTCACAGAAAGGCTGGAATGTTTTCATTAGTACCTAAACCCATCTTGATTTTCTTTTCCTTGGTCTGAACATTTTTTGCCCTAAAACATCTAAAGTAACGGTTCTCAACCTGTGGATTGTCACCCCTTTGGGGGTCAAATAACCCTTTCACAGGGGTTACCCAAGACCATCCCAAAACACAGATATTTGTATTACAATTCATAACAATAGCAAAATTACAGTCATAGAGTAACAGCAAAAATAGTTTTATGGTTAGGGTCCCTACAGGTGAGGAACTGTATTAAAGGGTCATAGTGTTAGAAAGGTTAAGAACCACTAATTTTTTTATTGTGTGGATTTAAAAATATCTGTTTTGTATACTTGGAATTGGATACAATCAAACACTTTCAGAAAGTAAGCCACTGACAATGTATTGCAGCGTCTGGCTACAGGGGTGAGCCACTGACAATGTATCTCAGCATCTGGCTACAGGGGTGAGGCACTGACAATGTATTGCAGCATCTGGCTGCAGGGGTGAGCCATTGACAATGTATCACGGCGTCTGGCTGCAGGGGTGAGCAAGTCCAACAGTTCTACTTTCCCAAGAGGGAAACTGTGGTGCCGGTCCACAGAATCAAGGCCAAGAGGCTGAAAGGGACTTGAAAGAAGTTTATCATGCATAAAGTTTACTCATATTTCATTACAAAATGGACAGGAAGTCCAATGTTAAATGTAACAGTGACATGAGCCCAGAAAGTTAGAAAGGCTTTCACTGAACAGGATATGAATCTCAGGACAGACTTGAAAACCTAAAAGATAATTATTTTTTAATTTTAAAATCACACAATATGTGGCTCTCCAGAGCCAATTCAGCTTTTAATCAGGGCCAGTGTCTGAGAATTTCCCAGGCTCCTCTCACAGGTTCACAAGTTTCTCCAGAAATCAAGTCCAGCCTTTTGTTGCCTTTTGCCTCTTGAGAGAACACAGCTTGTGGGTATTCCCAAGGAGTCAACCCCAAAGAATGAGAGGATACTTTTTGAATACAAGCGTACACATGCATGTGTGCATGTGCATGTGCCTGCATGCATGCATGTGCATTAGTGTGTGTGCATGCTTGCATGTGTGTCCGTGTATGCGCATGTGTGTCCGTGTGTCTACCTGTGTGTGTGTGTGCATGTGCGTCCATGTGTATGTGTGCGTGTGTTATATGTGTGTGCATGTGTATGTGTATGCATGCTCAAGGATTTATATGCCCATGTTTGCTCAGTGCCTTCCTCAGTCTCTCTCTGCCTTACATTTTTGAGACATACTCTCTCAGTGAAGCTAGAACAGCTGGTCTCTATGTCTCTCACTGAACTTGAACTCACTTGCCACTTTGGCCCCTGAGCACTTGCAGTCAGGTCCCTTTCCTGGTGTTGGAGTTACAGGCGTCATCACACCTCACTTTAATGTGCACATCTAAACTCAGCCATCTCTGAAGCCCCACCGAGGCACTGAATCTAGAGAGATCAAGGTTTTCTTCTTGGGCTCTTGTCTCATTAATAAAAGAATTTTAAAACAGACTCAGAAGGAAACTTAAAGACAATTTTGTTGGAGTCGGAGAGAAAAATAGAGTTGGAGAGCTATAAATCTTAGCACGGACCTGAGGAGAGAGATGGGGGAGAGAAAGCTCCACGGTGGCGGTTGGGAAGTAACCACGCACGTGGGAGGGAGGGAGCTCGGAGTCAGAGAATGAAGTGGCCAAGACTGAAAGCAGGGGATCCTTTATATAGTCAAATTCCAGCCTGGGGTACATAGCAAGTGATTATGAAAGCAGAATTTTTTGCAATTAATTTAGTTAGTTATCAGCCAGTTCTCAGAACATATCATCAAACATTTATGGTCAGCCAGTTCTCAAAACATATCATGAAACAGTGGAAACAATTTATGATGTGCAAATCATTTGGCTGGAACCTCCAGTCACCACTACATGACCTCCAAAATCCCATTCCTCTCCCTCTCCCTCTCCTCCTTCTTCCTCTCCTTCTCCTCCCTCTCCCTCCTACTCCCCTCCCCACACCCACCACCACCACCAGAGTCTTTGAACAAAGGAAAGGTGCCAGCCAAAAAGACTATTTCTGCATTGCATTCTTGACAGCTACTGCAGCTTCCTCTTCTGAAGTTACCAGCCACCCAAGTTCCCACCTAAGAGTTCAGCTTTTGACCATACTTAGGCACAAACTCAGCTTGTGGTGGACACATCACCACCCCTCACCTATAACCTATATAATCTTCCTGCTTTAATTCAGGCTTCTCCCATCTCAGTCTCTGGGACTGAAGAACCATCCTGGGAGTTGCTTTGCTCGAATCACCTGTTGTTACACTTTTCCGAATTGGCTTGGTCTGGCTTAGTGTGTTGGCAGAGAAACCTATTATGGGGATGGGGGCAGAAAATCTATTATAAATTATAAATCACAAAACCATGGGGGAAGAACAAGTAAAAAAAATGACCTTTTGCTTAGGACAAAATTATAGAAAAACAAAAAAACACCATAGGGAACAACATAGAAATAAATCAAATTCTAATATTATGTTTATCTAGGAAAAGGAAAAAATGGAATCAGCTGGCCCTTAACAATGATCTACTGAATACATAACTGGCAGAGAGGCTTATCCGAATACAGAATTTTTCATCAGTCTCTGAGGCAGGTTCCAGTACCAGGAGGTTCATCACACTTTTGAGATGCAGCTAGAGGAGCAAACAACTGCCCTCTCAAATTGCAAATCCTTTGGCAAGTACCGAAAATCTAAAATTGTCTTAATGAAGCCACATTGCACAGGGATCTGCTTGGAACCAATTTGTCATGGAAGGCAATGGTATCTACAGACCAGCTCTCAAAAAAAATTAAAAAAAACAACCATAATTTGGAGACAATGAAGACTTTGTTTGGAATCTCGAAAGGAAAACCCAGCGATCCTTAGTGTGAACATGACTCCAGATGAGGTAGCCATTTGCTACTGTGGAAAGCCAGCGTCCTGGAGCTATCTTGCACCTACATGTTCAGTGCCCCCACTTAATTACTTGGAGAGTAGATTCTCTAACAGCTTGTCTCACAGCTGGAAAGTTTTCTAATAGAGGCTTATGAGTGGGTTTGTAAGACTTTCAAAAAGTAAAATAATGTTAGCTAGTGGAGCAGTGAGTCTCTTCAGTCACAGCAGAGAGAGGAGAAACTCTCAGTGACTCTTCCATCAAACACAAACCCCTCTGCTTCAAGGAAGGTGAACAAGTGACTCGAGAATTTGATGTTTCCTGGGGTCAGATTCTGACATCATTCCTTTTCATCAGCTGTGCTATTTGGGGCCCAACAAGGAAAATCGGGAGCCCTGATTTCTTATCCCTTTTCTGCTTTGGATTCACCATGTTCTGAACAAGTTCTGCCTCCCAGGGCTAGCTCTTTCTTCTCAAACCCTGGAGATAATGATACAGTGTTTCAGCCCTTAATCTTGGTAATGATTCTGGGGTTAATGAGAGTGTTTGGAAGGAGAGAATGTCTTTGAGAAAGGATCAAAGTATGGGGTGAGTACATTTTATTAGAAGCGATAATAATGGGCCCTGCACTCTTGATGCCTGGCAAGCAATCCACTACCCTTCTGGCCTGCATTAATTCTTGAACCCAAGGGTGTTAATTACAGTGAAATGTATGTGCTTCATGGCACCCAAGGCCCTACAGGAATTAATCCTTCTCCAAAAGGTGGCTAATTTACCTCTGCCCTCCCCACTAGACTTCTTTCTATTGTTAGTGCAGAATAACAAGACCCTTCCAGTCTCTTATCAGACAACTTTGCTTCCTCCCATTTAACTAATAGAACAAAAAGAACCCAAAAGTGCTATTGGAGTAAGCACCTCCTCAATTCTTTAAATAAATATTCATTGGTTTGGACAGCCCCAAACTATGATTGATTATCTGTATTTAAGATCAGCGCCGTTTGCTGTTGCCATGTGTGCAGACCACATCTGTCCAGTTTAGGCAGAACACGTTTAAACCTCTCCCTTTTCAGATCCACTCTTAACACCTTTCCATTTTGTCTCATGAAAAACGCTTTTCACTCCCTTCACTGAAACAAAATTCCCCACAGTCTAGCATAGATGTCATCAAGATCCCAGCCAAGTCACTTAGACCTATTTGTCTTAGCCAGGGCAATCAAATAGATCCTTGGTGTTTGGTGATGGTTATCATAGAACTTTTCTTTATAATTGGCATTTCACTTGGAAGGATTATTCCTTTGATATTCATTGTTTTCTCACTCATCGTAAATGAAATCATAAAATAGGATTGAGCAGAAGTGAAAGGACCGTAAGACACGGCAGGGAGCAGTCACGCTAATGTTTGTATGTTGGAACTAGTAATGGGCTGGAGGGCAGGTCATGCTGAACTACATAGACATGGATCACATAGCACATCTCCCCAGGCAACTGGAATGTCCTTGGCAATGACCTAGTTCAATTTTTTTATCTTATGGATAGAATGTCCAGAGCCTAGAAAGGAAGCTGGCTGTGTCCCAGGTTACACTTTCCCATCCAGGCCCCCCTGCACTAAAAAAAGTAAGTTCAGGGAGGAGAAGGTGCTTTGTCTACAGAGTACCTCAGTTAGTTAAGGTTTCCAGATATCTCACAGAAAAGTCTCCTAGAGTAGAATCAACATTATTTGATTCAAGTTGAAAGATTACTCTTAAAGTCGGTACCGGCTGTTATCCAGTCCTGGGTGAAATAGTAGGGCTAGGGTGGGCTGCAAAAGCCGTGCCCATGTATGTTTACCTTAGCTTGCTCTGCTACACAACAAACATGCACTCTTGACACCACGAATCATGAAAACCTCTCAGAAATCAATTCCATAACAGGGAATCCCCAGCTCTCCCTAAAGAATTCATCTGGAGAGGCAGAGCTCGTCACAGAGGCTTCTGGGGCTCTGAATGACCTGGCAAGGGCTGACAACTACACAGAGAAGTGCCTCTGGGGGGGGTCACGGCAAGCAGGAAGTGCAGGGACACTAGTCTGCTACTATGACAAGGTGAAGCAGGAGTCAGCCAACACGGGATCTCTGCACTTTCTGTCCACCCTCCTACCTTAAGAAAACGCAAAAGGAAAGAAATACTCACAGTTCCCTGGGGGTAAGGGAACCCTTCAGAGAAGTTTCAAGGATTAATTTTACACTCCAAAAGCAAGAATTAAAGATTCTTTTGACTGGAGCATAAAGCTTAAGACAATACTCAGTTTAATTTAATTTGATGTCTATGTATATGGGTGTTTTACTTGCATGTATGTCTGTCTTTTTATTTTTTAATTTTTAAAAAATAATTTAACTTTATTTTATGTGCATTGGTATGAAGGTATCAGATCCCCTGGAACTGGAGTTACAGACAGTTGTGAGCTGCCATGTGGGTGCTGCGAATTAAACCCAGGTCCTCTGGAAGAACTGCCAGTGCTCTTAATCCACTGAGCCATCTCTCCAGCCCACATATATGTCTGTCCATCACTTGCATATCTGATGCTTACAAAGGCCAGAAGAAGGCATCAGACTCCTGGTACTGGAGTTACAGATGATTGTGAGCCTCCATGTGAGTGCTGGGACTTAACTGTTGAGCCATCTCTCCAGTCCAACATTTGCTTACGTACTTACTTACTTATTACATTGATTTATAGATACAGGTCATGTAAACATACTTGCACACATGTGCTATAGTACACATGTAGAATCATAGGACAACTTGTAGGACTTGCTTCTCTCCTTCCCCACGTGGATCCTGGGAGTCCAACTAATGAAGGCGTGACAGCAGAGACCTTTCCCTGCTGGTCACTCTGCTGACCCTTCATAAAGGAGTTTAATCTGAATTTACCTTTTCTTTATCCCTTTGCATTCTTTTCAACATCTGAGGACTGTCCTTGTGTTCATTTCTCGGTGACTTTGTTGCTGCTACTGCTGATGTTGTTTTATTTTGTTTTTGTAGGAAATTATCTTTCAGGATCTTTGGAATTAGCATTGGGGCATTGCAGTCAACTGTGACTGACTCTAACTTTCATTTTTAAAAAAATTAACAGAGTGGATAACTGATCTACCTACTTATATTTAAAGGAATCGCAAGAAACTGAAACATTTTCTTCACTATAGAGCACTCATAGAATTCCTGTGGTTCTTAACCACCAGGATTTTGTTCATAATACTCTTTGGGCATCTGTGGACCTGTGCACAGAAGGCAAGCATGCATTCCACAGGGAGTATTGCTCCTCCGTGGACCCGTGCTCAGAAGGCAAGTATGCAGTCCGTAGGGAGTATTGCTCCTCCATGATGCTAGGCCAATACCATGCATCCGAAGCCCCCAGTGCATTCCAGGGTAATCCTCCTCTGCTTTTACCCACCAGGACATAAACTGTCAGCTGAAGGCCTTTGCTGGGAGCCTGTGTACTCCACAGGAATGCCTCACCTCTGCCTCTCTCTGCCATTCCAACCTCTGACTTTGGAACTGCAATACAAATGTGCATGCTTTATGGAGGGAGGGGTCCATTCCTATGGCGAGAAGCTACACCTTTCTCCTAGCTGAGTCAAGACCACTTCTGATATACCAATCACACATTAACTCTGAGTAGCTCCAAGGTAAAAGTAGATAAGGTAAAAGCAAATAGAGATCTAAATGTCTGCTCTGCAATGGTAAATTATATCTCCACACCAAAAGACTCAACCATTGAACTATCTCTAGATGCCCAGGTCCCATCATGAAAACACAACACACACACACACACACACACACACACACACACACACACACACAC
>LOJH01018668.1:0-17090 GCA_001685095.1 Ellobius talpinus
ATTAGCTCTAGCTTCTTATTTGCTAACTCTTACATCTTAGTTTAACCCATCTCTATTAATCTCTGCATCACCACGAGGTCGTGGCCTACCAGCAACGTTTCAGCATGTCTGTCTCTGGCATCGGCTCCATGACTTCTAACTTCTCCCTTCTTTGTCCCAGCATTCAGTTTATTTTTTCCTGCCTAGCTCTGTGCTATCCTATTAGGCTAAGCCAGTTTGTTTATTCATTAACCAATAAAAGCAACACATAGATAGAAGGACCTCCCACACCATGGAATACTCTCAAATATTTCATTTAATTTGAGGTTTCTGATAGACATTTTCTCTTCATTGTGCTGCTGGAGTTGAGATTAAGTAATGAAGTTCTAGACTCAGGTTCTTACAAGGAAGGGTTGTTTTGAACTAGCAGCTCTGCATCCAGCTTAATGGTTTCTACTTCTTTTTAAAGGTATGTTTATTTGGAAAAGTTCATGACCTTCCAGATGTCACTCCGAAGAGAAGATGTATGGCTTCCTCTGATGTCTTACCGAAATTCTTTGCTAGCTGGTGGTGATGATGATACCATGTCAGTCATTAGTGGAATGAGCAGTCGGGGGTCAACTGTACGGAGTAAAAAGTCAAAACCATCTACAGGAAAACGGAAAGTGGTTGAAGGCATGCAACTTGCACTCCGTAAGGACATAGTTAATACTGTTGAAATTTATTCTTACTGCTGACCAACTGAATTGTCATTAAGAGTCTCCTTGCTTTTCATGTGATATATGATACTCAGTTGTAGCTTGTACAATGTATCAATTATGCATCAATGTGCTGTTTTAACCATTTTACATACATGGCAGTCAGTCTGTCAGCTCTTTGAGGCATATTCTCCCTTTTCAGATGAGAAGTAATACAGACAGATTGTTACTTTTTAATCACTATTCTGTACTCTATGTATATGAAAATGGTTCCAATATGAGATAAGATCATTTTGTTGCAGCAAAACATGTTTTAAAAAGCTGTAATGTATAACCTCTGAATTTCTATTCAGAAATAAATAATTGTGAAGAACATAATAGAAATTAAAAGTGATGTTTTTCATAGGTAGGAATGCATTATGCTTTGTGGTTTTGGTCTCCTAGCATCCCAAAAGTGGCTCAATATGGACCTAGGGAAATTTTTCCTCTTTTCTCAGTTGCTCTTAAACAACTTAGTGCAATTGTCAAGATTTGTTGTAGTTATCGTTGCTGAGAAAGAAATTATCTTAAGACTTGGTATAATAAGGTTATGGTGCCTAAGCTAGAAAGGCCTAAAGACTGGTGGCTGCATTTATATGGAAGCATCTTCACCTACATACCCGACATCACCTGAATTGTCTCTCAAAAACCCTTTTATAATGTCTCCATATCAGCATCTCACTAAGCTCCAAGAATATTATTCTAAAAGAGGATGTGGAAGCTACTGGTATAGGTATAAGGCCTCAGCCTGGAAACTTCTTTAATATTCTGTTGGCCAGGAAATCAGTAGAGGGTACATTCCCTCAACTCGTTGTTAGTTTGGTTTTCATGAGACAGAGCCTTGTGATATATCCTGAGCAGGTCTTGAACTCATGAATCTCTTCTCCACTTTTCCAAGCGTTGGGACTAGAGAAGTATCCAATTTTAGACTTGGCTATAAAGTCCCAGCATCACTGCAACTAAGGATAGAACCCTGAAATTGAATTGTGATGCTTTATAAGAAGTAGGTTTAATAGATAAGCCAGCAAATTAAAAGGATGTTTCTTGAATATGATTATAAATCTTAAACTTTTCTTTGAGTAGTTAACAATTTGTGCTGAGTCACCAAGTTACTCCTTTATCTGACAAGTAGATTATTAAATTAGATGAAATTGTTACAAACAATATAAATGACCTTTTTAGGTATTTGGATAGCTGTATATAAATTGCCATTAATAAATGCATGAAAGAGCTGGACAGTGGTGGTGCACCAGTGTTTGGGAGGAAGAGGCAGGCAAATCTCTGAGTTTGAGATCAGCCTGGTCTACAAAGCTAGTTTCAGGACAGCCAAGGTGTTTACACAGAGAAATCCTGTCTCAAAAAAAAGTGAATAAATAAATTAGTGGAAGGAAAGATAAATACCAGGTCAATGGAAAATGACCCTGAACTTAATAGAACTCAAAAGTAATCTTAACTATATTATATAATGTGAAGTTTTTGTCTAATCCCTTGAGTACTTGGACATTAGCACATTTATCCTCAAAACTCTTTTCTTTAAAACAGTGTACATGTGCACAAAGTGCGTATGTACACACTCTTAGTCTTGTAGTAAAATACCTCATAGTAACTAGTTTTACCTTACTATTAACTCAGTGACATGTGACTTTGTCATTTGCAATCATGGGGACACCTATATATGTTGGGGGGATAGATTTTGCAGGTGTAACTTTTTAATAGTCCGCTACTTAATGTACATATAGACTTGTATTTTCTTTGACTTTAAGGTCTTAAGACCTGTTCAGCCACCCACAACCTGTAGACTGAAAACCACCCTTCCTACTAATCCCCATCCCTGGTACTAAGTTTGACTTCCCTGAGCTACATACTTAACTCTGTTTGGCCTGTTACTAGGCCAAGGCAGTCTCTTTATTTAACCAATGAAAGTAGCACCTAGACAGAAGATCCTCCTACAACAATTAACCTTCCTATTCTTAAGCCTACCATCCATACTACTACCAAATTGACTAAAGCGTGTAACTTACCAAGTTGATTCTTTCTTCAAATTGTTGCAAGCAGTTTCTTTTCACCTTAACTGAGATCACAATATGTTCCACACATTAATTTTTTTTGATTGCATTGGTTTTTAAAACAGAATCACTGTGAACTTCTCTTTCCACCTCATCCTGAATATTGCAGCTTACCTACCATGTACTTGACTACATACTGAATTCTGCTTCTTTATTCAGTCTCATCTTTTCTTGCTGTTTTAATCTTCACATTCCTATAGTAGCAAGGTTTTGGGTTGAACCATCCGAAATTGGCATTTTTATAGGTCAGATATCAACAGATTAATATGATTTGGTCATTGCTGTTTTGTGCTTCATTGCTCTTATGATCTATGTAGAGACTCTTGTGCAGACGCTACCTGCTCTTACTATTACTTCTGTGTAGCTGTCTCTAAACTGTCACTACTCCTATGCCCTCTGTCTTGCTTTTCTCATAGCACTTACAATACTATGTTGTAATTTGCTTGCCTGTTCTTTATTCACACGCAGACTGTATGGCCAGGGAGGAACATAGACCTTTGTGTGACCCAGTATACTCTAGTATATGGAAAAACCAGATGTTTGTTGTTTTAAATGAGTTATATTAGACTCCAGATAAGTTACAATTAGTAGCCAAACTTCATTGCTGTAAATTTTCTCTTTCAGCTGAAGAAAGCAGTAGTAGTGACAGTATGTGGTTGAGCAGAGAGCAAACACTGCATACCCCCGTTATGATGCAGACACCACAGCTCACCTCCACTATTATGAGAGAACCTAAACGATTACGGCCTGAGGATAGCTTCATGAATGTCTATCCAATGCAGACAGAACACCATCAAACTCCTCTTGATTATAAGTAAGTATATTTGATCAATTTCTTTACTAGAACTTTATTAATTACATAGAAAAAGTTAAGTTAAAAGAAGAATAAAATTCTCCTTGAAGCACGCAGGTAACATGGATGTTAGCTCAAAGACAACAAGAGGAAGCAAGGCAACAGCAGGAGAGAGCAGCAATGAGCTATGTTAAACTGCGAACTAATCTTCAGCATGCCATGTAAGTGAGAGTGCCTTATTGTCTGAGTCTAGGAAGTTCACTAATTCATTTTAACATACTTTAATGTGTGCCGTATCTACAATTTCAGCAAACTCTAGAGTAACTATGCTGAAATAATCAAGGAACTAGATTTTGGTCTTTCCAACAGAAAAATAAAATGTTATAAGTCAAATACTAACTAGTTAGCCAAAGGACCAATCATACTTAGACTGATCTGTTGGAAAAATATAAATATGAATCCTTGTTTATTTTGGTACACAGAATTAAAAATACATTTGTGTTGCATCTTAATTATATTCCCATCTTAGTTCAGGTCCTCATCTTTCACCTGAACTATTATAATTAGCTTTCTAACTGGTTTTCTTCCTTTAAACCCCCCATTTATCTGCTCACCAAACCTCTCCCTTCACACTTTCCACCACTCCATCATTCACACTACCATCCAGAATTATAATTTTAGAATAAAAGCTTACCATGTAACTTTCTTACTTAGAACTTTTCCATGGCTTCCCATTGCCTGCTGGATAAAGTTCAATTTCTTTACTTAGTTCATGGCATGCAAGATCTTTCAAAATTTGCCTCCTGCCTCCATTTTAGTATATCACATCTCATTACTTGGAAACTGATAGGACATGCTGAAAAACAGACTTAAGTGTCACCTTAAGTGAAACTGTAGTCATCTATGATCCCATAACTTATATTTCTTACAGCATTTGCCATAATGTATTGTAATTATTTATGTATTGCAATTTTGTCTAATTTTCTAGACTGTGAGCTCCTCAAGAGAGCAAGGACCTCATTTATTGCTTGTTAGAACTTGACACATAGAAAACATTAAGCAAATGTTCATAGAATAAGTAAATGTTCAGTGTTAAAAATTGTTCTTGCTTTGTTTTTACTGGATTCTGTATGGGAACTTGATAAATACTTCAGAAATTTCGATTAGAAATTTTCATGAAATTGCTGACGAGTAGACTTGAGATCATGCTTTATATACATGGCAAAAAATATTCTAATTATTATAAGTTTGAAAGCATTGTAACAATGTATTTTTTTAAACTTGGGAGATAGTGGTTGTTACCTCTTTTAAAGTTTATATTTTGTTTTATTTTGTTGACTTCAAGAATGCACCACACAAATGGTGGCATGTAAATATTCACCCTATCTCAGTAGTGGTTTTAAGAACCTCTATGGATGCACTAAATATGCACCATTATGGCTTGTCTCTTGTGCTCATTGTCTGCACTAGCACTTGGTTTTGTCCTGTTTCTCTTGCTATATTGTCCTTATGCTTGATTGATCCTACAACCAGTTCTTTAGCTTCTAGTTAAATACCATCCAAGCAGTTCAGAATTCTGCCATATAATTAATTGTTTTATATTTGTCCTCTACAAACTTGGTACCAGTCACCAGGACCTTTGCGGTCTAGAATATCTCATTATTTTAGTACCATGTTCATTATTCTTTTTGTTTTCAATGTGGTTTGGTTCTTGATTGTAGGCAATCGCTAGAAAACTCAAAAGGAATTATCTGAGTTGAACAGCTATCACCAGAGGATTCTTTTGGTGGTTGTACCATAAATGGTTGATTGCCAGAAACATTAAAGTACTTTTGATTTACAATGATTTTTCTTTCATTAATGATACCTACCCTGTAACTAAAATAATTTCTGAATTACATTTTCCTCCATAGTTTATATCATATATACCTTCAGTGTATACTGTAAAGGAAATACAGAATGGATTTCTGGTTTTTGATTATATGATATGCAAAACACAAAGACTGCCTTTGCCTTTATTTTCACAAAAGAATAATAAAATTGTCTTTTATTATCCAGAATTATTATGCCTGACATATCATATTTGTTCATAAAGCCTGAATCAGATATTGTGATCCACTGTAGTATTGTGTACATTGAAACTACTTAATTAAATAATTTAGGCTTTGGTGAGTTGTTTTGGGGATCTGAGGGATCTTTGGAAACAAAAGACAGTAATGTCAACCAAACTGGAAAGCAAGAAGTCACATGCAAATTCACCACTGGTCTGCCTACTTTATGCTGATCTGTGCTAATTTGTTAACTTAGTTTATTTTACCTGTGATTATGTGAAAAAAACAGCTTTTGATCTTGATGTTATTTTTCATTTTTATATAAATTCTTGACTGAATTTCACAATGAAGGAAATCAGCTTTGAGCATTAAGTGTTCATTTTTATATGAGGCAGAATTAATTTTCTTAGTGTACCTACCCTTATAGCATTTGATGGATATATTGTAATATGTATCATGTTGTCAAGTTTATCTGTTTTCCCTTAGTATATTGTAAGCTCCTTGACGGCAGGATTATTGTTTTACTCACTTCTTTTTCATCCTTAGGATACAATGGAAGCCTGTCATGGAGTAGGTGTCATGTGATGTGTGAGTGAATGTGTGGCTGGTGTACACATTTGGCATTGAATGAATGAGTACCTAATGATTAACATCAGCGCTATGTATAATCAGAATATATGCATTCTAAAAGTGTCATTTCTTTGGTCTGTTTTATGTTTCTTTATTAATTTGTGTCCTGCCTACTTTCAAAAAGGATTTGAGGTATCTGCTATGTTCACATGTGGAAAATTCTCATTGAATATTGTATATGGCATATCAGAAGTAACAAACTAACTGTATTGAAGTAATGTAGAATAAACAGATTCTTAGTATTTTTAAACAAATGAACATTGGGATTTTGACACCATCGATGACATGATCAATGCCTAATCATTTTCCCTGACCTTTAATTCCATCATTTTCCATTACACTCGAATATAGAAAGCTACATACTTGCCACCTATATGTCAGTTGTCATGATATTGGTTCAGATCTTTACCTTGTTTTATATTTCTCTAGTCGGCGTGGTACAAGCCTAATGGAAGATGATGAAGAGCCAATTGTTGAAGATGTTATGATGTCCTCAGAAGGAAGGATTGAGGATCTTAATGAGGGAATGGACTTTGACACCATGGATATAGACTTGGTAAGAAACATCTAGAAATAAGAATTTGTTTTCCTGTTTAAATCCTTTGAAAATAAAGTTGATATTTTTTAGAGAAAGATTAAAAGAATAAGTTCTACAAATATGTTCAGGTATTTAAGTATATGAGAAGGGATTGAAGCATATGTGTTAAACAGGCTGAATACACAGTAGGGGAACAATTGAGCTGGGTAGTGGTGACACGTAACTTTTAGTCCCAGTACTTAAAGACAGAGGAAGGAAGACCTTGGAGTTCAAGGCCAGCCTGGTGTGCAGAGCAAGTTCCAGTCCAGCCAGGGCTACAGAGAGAAAAACAAAGAAAAATATATTTGTTTTGAATTGTCTTAAGGCATATTATTAACTTGGTTGCAAAGATGATCAAAAGTTTTAAGTTTCTGAAGGTAAGAAGTATTTTTTAAAATATTCTCACATTTTGAAATAATAAAAACTGTGCTTTTATATTTGAAGTTAATTTAATAATGTATAGGATTACAAAGGACTTTATTTTGCTTATTTTCACTACAAAAATCAATGTGTAATGTTTACATACTAAGTTTTAAAAAGTATTATGAGTATATTAAGTATCATCACTTTCTAATATAGTGTATTAGAAATAATATATTTCAAATATAGTATATTACAATCTTGGTAGAAACCTTTTGCTGAGGCAGACTTTCATGTTAAAAGTAAAGTTAAATTACTGGAAACACAAGACGGTAAATATATACAAGATTTTTAAAGAGTAAGTTACATATGGTTAGAGTGTGTGTAGTATGCTTATACATTTTGACAACATTCTCATCCAGCTTTGTGAGATAGATTGAGATGATAAAAGACATTAAAGTATAAAAAGTTAACTTACCCAAGGAGAAGAAATCTTACAATTGGTGAAGCTGAACTTATAACAAGCCGAGTCTCTGTGGTCATGGTATTTAATGTACTACTGAGTATTCTCCTTGAAAAAAAGAAATACTATGTCCCTTTAGAGGAATGTTATATGGTGTCTTTCAAGGAAAATGACATTATAAGAGTGATTGTGTATGTGTGGTTTTTTGAAACAGAATTTCTCTGTGTAACAGCTCTCACTGTCCTGGAACTTGCTTTGTAGACCAAGTTGGTCTTGAACTCACAGAGATCTGCCTACCTCGAGCGCTGGGACTAAAAACTTGCTTCACCATGACTGGCTGATTATTTTTAAGAGTAAAGTGAAAAATATGTTTGTTTTTACTTTAAGACTATTTTTCTAATGAAGTTCTTTGTACTTATAACCATCCTTGTTTTGGGGGCCATGGGAGGTTGGCAAGCAATGATTGAATTATTTTGAGATACACCTGAAAATCACATAGACCAAAGAACTAATGACATTAATATGTATGGATATTTTCATTTACTATCTGGTGTATAGGTATAGAGAAGCATCAACTTTCTCTTTTCTTTCCTTAGCCACCATCAAAGAATAGACGAGAGAGAACAGAACTGAAGCCTGATTTCTTTGATCCAGCCTCAATTATGGATGAATCAGTAGGTTTAATTTAAATATGCCCCAGGATTTTTAAATCAAAACTTTAGGCAATGACCTGATGTGCAATAGTGATAAAAGGTTAAAAGTACTTTTGGAATTCTTGACCAACTGGGATTTGAATGTTGCCTTTAGACCTTTCTTGTAGGTTTGGGTTGCCTATTGAAGGTTTTCAAATGATTGGATGATATAAATCAGAATTGTATCTTAAATAATTTGCACATCTGTCCATCTTACTCATTCATGCTACTTCCTCCCTATTCCTAACTTGGGTAACTATTGTTCTATCCTCTGCGGTAGTATTATCTTCTATTTATCCATTTTCTTGCCCTGATTGACCTTACAATCTGCTCTCAGAGAGATCTTGGAAATGTTTTGACAAGCCAAGTCAGGTAGTATACTCATATTTGGTTGTTTTGACATGAAAGCTTTACACAGAAAGCCTTGAACATAACATCTTATGCATTTTTAGTATGTGGTGCATTTTTAGTTGAAGTTGGGCCTCACATGCTAGGCAGATGCCTTGCCACTGAGCTATATTCTCAGCCCTTTGGGAGAGACCTTTTTTAAAACCATTCTCAATTTCTAATGTGCAGTTGAGTCATCCAGAGAACTTTAAAAAATACAACTAGATATTTTTCTTTGGAGGTGTGGAGTGTGGCCTGAGGTTATGCATCCTTAACAAGCTTCAGGACTTTGGCCATTCTTTGAGTACATGGCTCTACAGCAAGAGAAAACCTGACTTACCCATAATTCTTTAGTTTAGATATATATTGAATTATGTGGTATTTAAATGTACTTAAAAGCACCAGTATTAATTTCATAGTAGTTACTGTCATATCTACTTAACTAAAGCTAAAATCAGTTCTTATTTGTGTTAAATACCAAGAAATGTGATTAGGAAGTTGAAATGATAAATTATAGTCAAAAGCTAGAGCTTTCCATTTTTTTATGTATCATATAGTGCCATTTGTTCCCTTCATAACATGATGGGTACAAAAAGATGTTTGTCAGAGTACTAAAATAATGAAACAGCCATAGAAACTGTACCCATTTTGACATTTAACATGCAGAGAAAACTACAATTTGATGATGTAAAAAGAAATGGGGAACCAATATTTGTATTAATATAATTATCACATTCTAATATATATTGAATACTGAAAGTAAATAGTAGACTTTGTTTTAGATTCCTATGATAATGAAATAAGGAAGTGAGCACATGTACTCATATATATGTAATTTTATAGCATTACCACATGATGGCAGCAGTCACATAACTGAGTGCTAAGTAATCTTTAAAGAGTCTTTGACTCTTTAAATTTCCATGACTTTAAAAAGTATCTTTTTAGTGAATAGTGTCTTAAACATAAGAAACAGGATTAATAGAAGATACTAAATGCAAAATAAAATCTTATAGTAAATACAGAATAATCTTACCTATGGTAAATGTGATCAAAATAGTAAAACTGGAATTTGAATTCCTTAATGCCTGGTTCCAATATTCTATAATTCTAAATGACGTGTACCTCAAAGCACTTAATATTTATAAATACTTCAGGCTACTCTAAACAAATCCTAATTATCTTTGGGATGTGAGTTTCACATTGTCTAGTAATGGTAGTATATGAATATGAGAACATCACTTTGGAGTTGCATACACATAGGATTCTAGTTTAATAATATGGTTGATTTTATACCTGGAAATAAAATTCGTTTATCTCCTGTGATGTGGTCATTTTCCTGCCAGTATTTGCATAACACTCCAAAGTTTAATATTTGTACTTTGAAATACATGCTTGAGTATTTATTAATGCTGACATCAGAAACAGGTATAATGTGTTAACTCAGAAAACCATGTCAGTAGTATTAAGCTTCTCTTCCTAGAATTATCTGTAGCATAAAAATAGAAAAGGAGAGCTCAATATAATGAGGCTAATTTAATATTCTAGTTGGGGAATCTGGTTGTAAGCCACTGTATAAACCAAAATAAATGTCAGCTGTTTGTGTGCTTTCAGATTAGCCACTATATTATAAAAATACATGAGATTATCTTAATACCACACTCTACATTAAAAACTGACTACTGGGCTCAGTGGGTAAGAGCATTTGCCGTTTTTCCAGTGGACCTGGTTTCCATTCCCAGCATACACATGGTGGTCTACAACTGCCTATATAACTGTGGTTTCAGGGAATTTCATGGCATTCATGTGGTATACATATACATGGAGGCAAAACACACCAAATATTTTATCCTTTCTTACAGTACTTGGGACTCTTTACTCAAAGTCATGAGTATTTTGGCTAGAAGAAACTTGTAAACATGCAAAGTCTAGGCCTGTTTAATTAAAATATTTTAACCACCCAACTCTTGGCTAACCAACAAGAGAACCCTGATACTTCTTAGAGAAGCAAGAAGGAAAAGGGATGAGAAGTGCAGTAGTTGTGATTAATGAAGAACTGGGTGACTCTTTTTTTTATTATTGGAGAGTCCACACACTTTACTTGATAATTTGCTTCAACAAGACATTAATTTCCTTTTGCTTAAAAATAAACAACGTCTTCAGATGAAAATAATCATAAGGTTCTGACTTCTATTCAAGTGAGACGTCTGAACCCTCCCTTTGTGATCTCGCTCCTCACTTCCTTCTGGGTTTGCTAGCCAGTGTCGCTTGCTAATTTACAGTATAAAGTTTACTGTATATTAAAAGTTTACTGTATATCACTTAGTAGTCTAATACTGTATATAATATATACATATATTGTATTATATAGTATAATATTTTATACTATATATACTTTATGTATTGCACTATATATATACAGATATGTGTATATATACACACACACAGTTAAAGTTTTATGCTAAAAGGGTGGAGTTATTTCATTTTAGTGACTCGTTATTATCAGATTTTGCTTACCTTTATTTTTCTAACTGGAATGCCTAAGAAAAAGCACCAGTATAACTCATTTTGCTCAGATTTTACCTTAATTGATTTCTTAAAATTTATACTTCTTGTCACTAATTCAGAACAGATTTTTCTAAAGAAAGCTTTTTATTTTTTTTACATAGCTCTATTGTTTTTGGATTTTTCTTTGGGCCATTATGTTCAGATGAATGCCTGTTAAGAAAAACAAAAGCAGCTCACTTGAGGGTACAAATGGCTAAGTTCCTAAGATTTTCTTAAATTCTTTCCAGTCAACCCTTGCTAGAAGGATATGAATGGAAGTACATTCATTTGTTCATTCAACAAATCTTGAGTTCAGTCATCAGGGCATTATATAACAATCATGCCAGAGTTCCTGTTCATTAGTTATTTTTATGAGTTAATTGACATCTTAATGAATTACTAGTGTTATTTTATTGTTTATTAATAATTTATTTTGTAATTATGTGTCTGAAAAGACATTTTTCAGAGTTATTTTATTAATATTTTATTTAATATAACAATTATAAAGTATAATATTTACAGATTTCATGAGATTAATGACTATTTTAACGAAATTTTTTTTCCCTCTCTCATTAGGTTCTTGGGGTGTCAATGTTTTAATACGAGTACACATTTAAATCTGGTGAAGTCATTTTCTAAGTGGAAGAGGAAATTTATTAAAGTGTGGTAGATACAGTGAAATTCTGTACAGATTTTTCTCTAAGGAGAATATAACATGCTTATGCTTACCAAGATGAAGTGCATTGAGGGGCAGTTTTGTTTGCCTGAAAAAAGTAAAGGACAAGTAAACAATTTGATGATAAGCTACAGTTTTTCTTAGAAAGTAAATATTTTATTTATGCGCTGTTAGTTGGCTTTGAAATGAATTATTTCATGCTTTTTTAAAAAAATATATAACAATCTGAAGAAGTATTTGGTACAGATAAGAATCTTCTCACATTTATTTACTGGTTGTACTAAATAATGATGACCTCTGCTGGATTTCTGTTTACATCAATGAAACAAGTTAAGGATGGATTTATTCCCTGACCCCGAAATTGTAGGATAGAATTGTTTTTAGCATTCATAATTTAAATGCTTAAAACATCAATCAACAAAACTTTGTTTTAAATGTTGTAATTGTGGAAAAAAGTAAAACTTATAAGCAGAACTTTTACAATTTTTTCATCTAAAATGTATTTTAAGATATTTTTAAAATCCAAGAGCTTCTGTATACTTTTCAGAAATACCCAGATGCAGTGAACTGCCAGAAGGTATTCAGTCTCAAACATGCTTATCCCATATCAGCCCTGAAAGTTTGCTTGTCCTTTAAGATAAAAATGTAATGTTGTGATATTCCTTCCAGTAGTGCCACTGTATTTTGTCTCCAAATAAAAGAAGCTTATTGTAGTATGTTTGCAGAAAAATTCTAAACAAAAATTATACAGCTTATTAGAGTGTGGGAATAGGGATCTAAATTTTAAATAAAATTATATATATATATAAATTGGTGCTGATTTTATAATTGCGCAGTTTGTTTAGTTTTTTCTTACTTTTAAATTCCAACTTAAAATTATGAGGTTTCAGAAATATATTGAAAGTTTAACAATGTTTAAAAATAGAAAAGCATGACTGTTCATGCTTTAAAATGATTTTTAAATTTGTATTTTATATTGTTTTATCTATCTGTCTCTTTGCAAGCAGTCTTCAGGTTAAAGAATCTTCTAACAGGTTACAGTACATTTCCTCTGTATGTAAATTAGATGGGATAATAGAATTCATAACCCATAATATTCTTTGAAAGCTAAGCTTTAAACTTCATTTTATGTCCTTTCACAAACGAATTAGTTTAAAACACAAAGTGGCCACTTGCCATTTTGACATCAACTCATTTTGCGAGGCTTAGGCAGCTAGACATCGTTTAAAACAAAATATTAACTTATATTACATGTATATCTATCTTTTGTCAGTCGTCTCTCAGTTCTTGAGGTATATTATTTTAATCATTCCATGCCTTAATATGCTTGCAATACAAGAATATCTTCAAATGTGTGAATACCAAAAGGCTTCTGGTTTTTCGAGTCAGGAAATCAACATACATTGGGCTGTGGTAGCCAAAAAACCATAGGTTAGCTGAAAGACCACAAAATACACTTAATTTTATTAATTCATGGTTAACAAATAAAACCAGACTTGTCTAACATACTTTCCATCTACAAACATTGTTATGTGCAGATGTATTGCATATGTTCTTTTACACACCACTCACTGCATTTCCTAGAACTGCTGAGAGGACTGTATATATGATTTTAAACCTAAGTTGATTTTTGTTCTCACTCTTGAAAGGAATACTTCTTTGTGAAAGCAGTTCTTACAGCTTTGTTTTCAACCAGCTAAAAATGTTTTATATATTACTCTAACCTGTTGTCCTCCGCATTCTATTGTCCTAATTGTACTGTTTTCTGATTTGTATTTATGTCTTGAGACAGTAACTTTTTGAATAAAAATAAACCTACAGTATGTTGTATGCTTTATCTCTTGTAATCAAAAGGGGAGGGTAATTCTAAATGCTTTACAAATTATATCTATTATCACACATTGATGTGTTTGAGTGGGGCTATTTATAGAATATATCACCAGATTATATTTTTTAATAAATCACATATGTTTTTAAATGTGACTAAATCCCTAGTTGGGTTGTTTGAAATAGAAACCTGTAGCTATTATTGCTTTCGTTTTTATCTGGTATAGGTTAAACAGACTTTGAAATGCTTGCATTGTTCATTCAGGATATATTTGAATTCCTACTGTGCCTTGATATGTGAAAAAGTTTTTTCCCCTCACAGCTAAATGTAAAAAATAAAGTCATTAAATTTTAAATAAGTGCTAGGACAAAAATCTAGCAAGGATTCCTGTTTTAAAGAAATCTATTTTGGATAATGGGCTCATGATGTAGCAGTACAAGTCAGCATTTGAAAAAGAATTTATTATTGAAAATTGTGTCTTCTTTGTGAAAATTTGCATTGTACTCTTAAAAGTTATTACTATCAGTGTTCATTTTTCATTTTCATTGATTTGTAAATCATACAAGGAGTCTTGTATTGTCAGTGCTTCTTAACTAAACTTAGACAATGGTAGGTAATATTGCTGGCCATTGTTTTAAGGAATTTATATGTAATGACTCAAACTGTCATAACATGAGACACGTTATTTCCCCCACTTATTTTTACAGATCAAGAGGAGGTGAAAAAATGAGTCATAGCAAAGTTAGCAAATCCTAAGGATGAGCGGGTAATAATTGATGGGGCTGGTATTCAGACCCAGACGATCAAGCTGTGTTTTATCTCACATACTGTTGAAACTCTGATGTTGAAGTATGTGCAACCAGGTGTGCTGGCTAATGCCTGCTTCTAATCCCAGCATTTCAGCTGCTGAGGCAGGAGGGTCATTGCAAGTTCAAGAACATCCTGGCCTACATAGCATGTTTAAGGCTTAAACTGGAAAACACATACACAAAATCACATAAAGGTAAAATGACATAGAATTCATTGTGCCCTACATGGTGGTTCTTTAAGGAATCTACTTATCTATAAAATTGAATAGTGTGAGTAAACATTACCTTTATTTAATATGCTCTTCAGCTGGCTTCTATAACTGATACAGTATAAACATGAACACTGAGCTTTCAAAAGGTACTTATAATAGTTTTAAAAGTTGGGGTACTGGACTAAAAAGGCTAACTTAAGAGAGATTTCTTTAGTGTCTTCCCACAAAGGGAAATTGGAAAAAAATCATAGGGTGGGCCAACAAGATGGCTTAGTGAGTGAAGACCGTTGCAGCCAAGCCTAATAACGTAGGTTTGACCTGAACCCACATGGTAGATGGACAGAATAAACTCTCCAAGTGTTCTCTGATTGACACAAATGTATATGGATGCATGCAAGCATAAACACAGTAAATAAATTTAAAATTTTTAAGGGAGTACCTGCTCAGCTAGATTATTATGGTTGCTGTAATGATTCAGCAAAATTGAGTCACGAAAACATAAGGCACTAAAGTAGAATTGGTTTTGACATTTTTTACAGTTCTTAGGAGTTAGAATGCAGATGTAATGCTTTTTACAAAGTGGATCAGGTATATCGTGCAGGGTGTTATTGGAGGCTCTCATTGTAAATGTGCTCAGGAAGACTTTGTAAGACAGTTGACTTTCATCTAACATTTTATCATGAAAACTTTAGAACATACAACAAAGTTGGAAAAAGTTAATGATTAACACATTTTGTACTTGGCATTAGTACAGATCCACCTTCAAAAGCAGTCTCTATGTATTTCAAAGCAAGTGCTAAACATGTACACTGCCTCCCAGATACTGCTGCAGCCTATGTGTCATTAAGCACTTAATACTTGATTTTTATTTGGCACAAAATTATATGTGATGAACTTGCAAAGTAGGTTCATATTTGCTGTTTTGACAAATGCTTAAAGTGTTTCTCCCAAATCCCTAATAAAGGTTGAGCATCACTATCAATTTAGAAGCATCCCTTTATACAGGTAGCATCTGTTAGGTTTTTCCTTCATCATAGATTAGATTTGACTGTCATAGAATGTCATATAAATGAAGTCATCCAGTATTGTATTTGTGCATAAATTATTAGCTTGAAATAGTTCTCATATTTATGCACATTTTTTGGTGAACAGTTCATTCTACTCTTGGGTAATATTCCATTACAGCAGTTTATCACTAGCATTTGTTTGTGTCTACTTTTTGCCAATTTTGAACAAGAAACACTGCTACTTAAGTTGAATCTTGAAAGTTGACAGGTGGGCCAGATGAAATGGGAGTAAAGTAACTAAGGCTGATAATTTCAGGTCAGGAGGACAGTGTAAATGGCCCTATTGTATGTAACAGCTAAGTGGATAGGATGAGACAGGAAAAGAGTTGTCTAGCTAATAAATTCTAAGATTTAAAAATAAAAGCAACTGTTTACTTGAATCTTACAGGCTTTTACTTTTCAAATCCTTACAAATGTGGTGGCATATGCTTTTTAATCACAGGACTTGGGAGACAAAAGGCTGATCTCTGAGTTCGAGAATAACCTATATCTAATAATTTGGATGTCAGTCACTTATAACATCTTGATGTTTTGAAGTGTTCACACATTGTGGAATTTGTAAGCCAAACGAATAGGCTCATTTGTGTGTGAGTGTGTGTGTGTGTGGTGAGACATCTCTCTAGCCCAGTTTATACATTTATTTTTATATAGGTTGAGGTAAGGGTTTAGTTTCATTTTCAAGTGAAAATATCCAGGTTTTCCAACATTGTTTACTACAATGACTGTTCTATCTCCAGTGTTGTGTTCTTGGCAGCTAACTACAAATGTGCATTTATTTCTGGATGGGCTCTCCATTGTTTTCATGCCTGTATTATGTTATTTTGAATACTATGGTTTGTTTTTTAATCACTGAGTTTTTTGCTTAAGATTGCATTGACTATTTGGAGTCTCTTTTTATTCTATACAAATGTCAGAGTTCTTCCATTCATTTATGTGAAAAATGTCATGAAAATTTTCATATGGATTATGTTGCTTTGGGGTAGTATGGGCATTTAAATAATATTAATATTTCAAATCCATGGGCACAAGATACCTTTATACTTAATTATGTCTTCAGTTTCTTTCATCTGTCTTGCATTGTTTTCAGTATACAGGTCTTTTACCTCTTTTGTTAAATGTGCTCTTTATAATTTTTAATTTAAAGTTAATTAGTGGGTAAGATGTAGGTTTTGTGTGTGTGTGTGTGTGTGAGAGAGAGAGAGAGAGAGAGAGAGAGAGA
>LOJH01018669.1:293-13880 GCA_001685095.1 Ellobius talpinus
AAGTTTAGGGGGTTGAGGAATGTCTGTGCTCCATTTCCGCGGGTCAGGGACACATTCACCCCTCCAGTGGATCTTCTGGTTCAGAATCAGGGCCCCTTGCTGGCCAGGGACCTCGCAGACAAAAGGCCTCTGAACTTTCTTTATGTACTTTCTATCCCCTTTGCTCTCTGTTCTCTAGTTTCATGACCTTATGGGTCTCAAGTTTACATTGCCATCTCCTTGTAGAGACCTTTTCTGAGCACCCAAGTTAAACATTTCTTCCTTCCTGTCCCCTTACACTGCTTTGTTTTATTCATGTCACCTGCTACTACTTGATGACATATGTATTAGCTACTTTTCCCCTAAGAACGTTAGATCCATTTTTATCACCAGGTCTGGGACCAATCCCTGCTGTACATTGTGTGTGTTCAGTACATGTTTATAATGTGAATGAATGGTTATATTAGGAATATGAATATAAAGGGATTATCTAGCTCAAGGGATCACTTCCATAGAGGAGGAAGAGAATGTGTAAAATGGCTGGGAGTACCGAATGCTTGTTTTGTTGCCACATAATTAGATTTTTTATGAAATAAATTTATTTATGTTCCCTCCAAAAAACTTACACCAACACAGAACTTGCTACATAGTAAGTGCCCAATTAATGAGTGTATTAGTTGAATGAACTGCATGTCGGTAGACCTCAGGTCTAATTTCATTTTGGTCACTAGCCTGTTAAGTAAATTGAACTGGGGTTCAATTTGCCCTGCTCTATGATGAGGGCTTTGTACCAGATCTTCAGTGAGATTACAGTCTACCAGTTAATTTTTGGACTGACAAATAATGCCCAGACCATAAAATAAACCCCATTAAATGGTAAATCTCAGTAAAATGTATTTTGTGTAACTACTTTATCTTAAAATATTTGCATTATCCTAAAAAGGAAATCTTCCAATTCCTCCTCCTCTCCAGCCTCTGGCAATGACTCTCTAACCTTGGAGACTTGTTTATTCTGAAATTTTTATATAAATGGACTCATATTCTATATAATCTTTTATGGCTAGCAAATTATTCTGGGTTGTATACATACACTTTCTGCTGCTAATGATATTCCAGGATGTGACTATACCACATTATGTTTATCCATTCATTAGTAAATGGGCACTTAAATTGTATTTGTGTTTTAGCTGTTATGAATAATACTGCTGTGAGTATTCAGGTTGTTGGGGGAATGTCTGACTTCAGCTGTCTTGAGTGTATTGGTGAGTATACATTTACTCTGATGTTAGACTTTTGCAGAGTGACCAAGCTAATTTCCAAAGCACATGTGCCATTTTACTTTCTCACCAATAAAGGATGGTGGTTCAAATTTCCCTGTATTCTGGTCAGTGCTAGTTACAGTAGTCTTATCTTTTCATTCTGTGCATTTTAAGTGGTCATGAACCTATAATCTCATTTAATCCTCAATATTCCAGTAAGAAGTAGGTACCTGAGCTTCAGAAGGTCATTTGTGGCTCAGAGAAGGAAAGTAATTTGTCCAGTTGACACCACGACCAAATTAGAAAGCAGCAATTTCCCCCCTTCTATCTTATTCCAAATCCTGCATGCCTACTAGATGTAACACTGTACTTACAATGTGTTCCACCACCATTCTAAGGAGCAGCCGATACTGCTCACCACTTTTCTTGACAAATGGCATCTCATTATTTGATTTCCAAATTTATATTCTGTCTGTAAATAATATTTTAGTAAATCCTTCCCCCACTATCATAGACCCTTTCATATCCTATATCAAATCTTTGGCCATTCTAAGTCTGTATTATTTGTTTGACACAGGGCCTTGCTATGTGGCCTAGGCTAACACTGAACTTTCAATCCTTCTTCCCCAACTTCCCAAGTGCTAGGATTACAGGACTGTGCTGCTAACTGCACCTTACAGTCCACCTCTTTAACAAAGAGACTGTGTTTCTTTACAAGTTTTACTCTGTCCTTTTTGAATTGCATCCTCTTGAATAAAGCAGATTGGAGTAATAGAGTTGATTCACTTGTGTCGGTGAAAGTCATAGGAACATCTTAAATTGAACCTCATTTGAATGAGACCTGTGACTCTATGCAAATCGGGCAGGGTGGAGACTGTTCTTGTGGGATGTAGTCAGTCTGTACTATAATAACAATTTTGAAAATGTGTGCAGACTTTCAGATTTAAATATGTATACATGAAGGTCATCATTAATCTTTCTTCTTTGTACTATTATTTTTCAGATGAAACCCAGCATCAAACTCCTAATGGTACAATCACTAGCAACCTGGATCCCCCCAGGCTACCACAGCACCTCAAACTACCCATTCAGAAAAGTGGGGAAATTGACCCTGGAAGGAAGTCCCCAAATAGACCTGTTTCTGACTGCCAATCGGAACCCTTCTCAGAGATGGATGTGGGGAAGTTGGTATTTAGGTTGCAGGATGGAGGGACCAGGGCTACTCCAAAGGCCATTAATGGACCTGTGCCAGGCTCTGGGACCACAAAGACCTCCTCTTTCCATATAAAGAGACCAGCTCCCAGGCCAATGGCTCACCACAAGGAAGGTAAATGTTCAGCAATGCTATGGGTAGCAAAACTGAGCCAAGCTGCTTTTCACCATGGGAACTTTCTAGGGTTGGAGGTCTTCCTCCCTTGCTCCTGCCCTCCTTCTCTCCCTCTTGTCCCGTGTCTTCCCATGTCTTGCTTTTTTGATTTTAATTTTTAAAATTAGCTTGCCAAGTAATTAGTAGGTTTCAGTATGAGATTTTAATGCATATTTCATCTTAGTTGATTCTCAGCCTCCATCTCCTTGATTCCCCCTTCCTTGCTGTATATTTCCACCCTCAGTATTCCCCTTCTACTTTGTTCTATTGTCTTCCCTACCTGCTCTCTTAGTGCCTCTTTTGTTTCCCAGTCGCATGGGTCACCTTCTAGTTTCCTACCCTTTGCTCGTATTTACTACCAGTTGTGCATTTTATAGTTAGAAACTAAGATGTGCATATGAGAGACAATATACAGAAGCTGTCTTTCTTGAGCCTGGGTTAACCGGCTTAAAACAATTTGTTTTCATTTCCATCCATTTTCCTTTTGAAAATTTCATTTTTCTTTGTAGATGACTAGAAGTCCTTTGTGTATAGGCACCACATTTTCATTATCCATTTATCTGTTGATGGACATCTGGGCCTAGCTATCATGAATAGAGCTACAGTGAACATGGACGTGCAACAAATAATGTGGCCGGATATAGAGTTCTTTGAATTTATGCCCAGGAGTGGTATAGCTGGGTAAAAAGAAAGTTCTATTTTTGATTTTATAGATGCCCCCACACTACATTACATAGTGGCTTTACCAGCTTACCCTCCCACCAGTAGTGTGTAAGTGTTCCTCTTTCCCCATATTGTTTTCTTGATGTCAACCATTCTCATTGGGTGAGATGGGATCTCAACATCATTTTAATTTACATTTCTTTGATGGATAGAGATGTTGAATATTTGAAAATGTTTCTGTTGGCCACTTGTAATTCTTCCTTTGAGAACTATCTCTTTTAGTCACTGTTCTGTCACTGTGAAGAGACACCATCACCAAGTCAACTCTTGTAAGGAAAACATTTCATTGGGGCTCACTTACAGTTTCAGAGGTTCAGTCCATTATCATCAAGGCAGGGAACATAGCACCATGCAGGCAGGCAGGGTGTTGGAGGAGTAGCTGAGAGTTCTACATCCTGATCTGTAGGCAGAGAAGGAGACTGGGCCCAGCATGAGATATATAAACCTCAAAGTCCACCCCCAGTGACGCACTTCCTCCAACAAGGTCACACCTCCTGATCTTTTTAATCCTTTCTAACAGTTCCACACTTTGATGACTAAACATTCAAATATATGAGCCTATGGGGGACATTCTTATCCAGCCACCAGTGTCTGTTCAGATGATTGGCCCATGTTCTAATTGATAACTATTTCTTTGGTGTTTACTTTTTAGAATTTTAAAACTATTTATTGGGAATATTAACTCCTTATATGTTGTCTAGCTGATGAAGACTTTCCCCATTCTCTTGGATGTTTATTCTACTCATTTGTTATTGTTATTGTTGATAATGGTGGTGGTGGTGGTGGTGTGTGGTGGTGGTGGTAGTGGTGTGTGGTGGTATGATGGTGGTGGTGGTGGTTCTTTGAATCCATATGGTTCCATTTGTCAATTCTTGGGCTATTTCCTGTTCCGAGATTTGTTGTTTGTAACTATATCCTTAAGTGTTTACCCTTTGTTTCAATGTTTCCAGTTTAAAATCTAGGTCACTGACTTTGAATTAATTTTTGTGCAAGCTGAGAGCTATGAAATCTAATTTCATTATTTTGCAGGTAGTTATTGAGTTTTGCTGGCGGTTTGTTGAAGGGGCAGTTTTTCCTCCAGCACATGTTTTTGGCGCTTTAATCAGAAATTAGGTTTCCGTAGCTGTGTGGGTTTATTGCTAGTTCTTCTGTTGTGTTCCCTTGGTCTACATGTCTGTTTAGTGCCAGTAGCTTTTGTATTACTACATTTCCATAGTCTAATCTGAGGTCAGGTAATTTGATGTCTCTGGCTGTGTTCCTTCTGTTTCGTGTTGTTTTGACTATGTTCTTTCATTTTTCCTATAAATTTTAGGATTACTTTTTGGTCTCTATGAATAATGGATCTCGACGTGTAGCCCATTAAGGTCTTGGGCATTAGATCCTTCTGCCTCAGCCTCCTGAACCTCCTGAATGCTGGCATGCGGCCCTGCACCTGGCCTGACATCCTTTTACAGGGAGTGTTTCTGTTTGCTAGCACAGTGCTGGAGAGCAGGTCAAAACAGCAGCATCGAATGAGGAACTGGGGAGCAGGATAGCAGAGGAAGGTCAGCAATGGAGTTGGTGTGGGAAGTGTCCATGAAGCCTTTCACTCTTGATGAATAGCATCACAGATTTCTTTTTAGAGAAGAGAGAGACATGCAGAGAGGGGAGGCAGGGAGATATTTTAGAGTATATATGAAGGCAGAGGGAAGCTAGAGGAAGAACAAGCCTGTTCAGATAAAGCAGAGGGAAGAAATTCTGTCATCTGTGGCAGGCTCAGTACATGCTGACAGCATTGTCTTTGAGCAGTTCAGTAAATGCTGTTCTGTGTGGATGCCAGCAAGATTTCCACAGAGCAATTGGCACTTTCTAATTCCCTGGTTTGATCCTCAGATATATTTGTATGCCCATGTTATTTTCTGTGTCTGTACCTTGGGTTTTATATCTCTAAAATGGGAAAAAGTATACCTACAAATAATTTTTAGGATTAAAAGGAATAACAAACAAAATACCTGGCTCATAATCAGAAAATGAAATATGTTATTAATTTTCTCCTTCCATCCTGTCTTCCTTCCCTACAAATTGCCTCTTATGGGAGGCAGCCAGGAAAGGCCAGACATCTATGGAGACATCTGCTTCAGTTTAGAAGTCATATATTGATCTTCACATTAACCAAGTAGAAGGTTGCGTAACTGCACTTCTACCCCCATGGTAAACTTTGCCCTGCCCGTTGTCAAGCCAGATCCTGTCAACTCAGCACACACAGTAACTTTTAGCCTTCTACATCGGTTCTGCCTCCAATATCTTTGGATATAGAATGCAATCCCCGTGCCATCCCTTCTGCTGCTTCTCTCACACTCCCATCCTCTGGGCTGCCGGCAGCAGTAGCTGTGATCTAATGGTATCAGTTAATATAAGAACTGATCTGACTTGTCCAGAGCCATCCAGCCTTTCTCAGTCTAAGCTGCAGCATTGCCAGATTTTTTTATTTTTGCTCTTAAATCAGTTAGCAACAAACTTATGTGTTACAGTTTTCCCTAAAGCCTCTGGCCTTCAGCCTTGGCAGCACTTGGATGGGTTGGGTCATGGTAGAGCACTATAGCCAAATTGCTGGTATAGTTGTGTCTCTAAACCTTCCCCACCTATCACTTCACCTCTGCTTCCCTCCCTAGTTTTGCTGATGCTCCTGTTAAATTCCTGGACACCAGAAGAGTTATCAGTTAATCAGTTGCTACACATGGTTCTTCCCCTGAGCTGAAGCGGATGATTAACTCCATGTGCCAACAAGCAACCTGAATGGCAGGCTTGGGGAGAAAGTTCCCTCTTCTGCTCACCCACTCTACACCACTTGTTAGTCTCTTCCACCTTTGCTGTTGAAGGTGCTTTGTTGCTTCTGGTATTCCAAATGTGTCACTGTCCTAACCTCTCTCCATCTTTACCCCTTTCACTGACCTAACATGTGAGTGGATTTCATTGTGCTCCCCATTTTCCCCAGAACAATTAGAAATGGCAGGCGCCTGGTGCATGGTAAAGTACTTTATATGGCAGTCGAGTAACTTTGCAGACCTCACTATTGTTCCTTGATGGAATTTTATTCGGGACTCTTTTCTATTCCAGATATGGGACATGTATGCTTTTTCTTATTCGTTGCATATTTTTATTGTTGGTAAGTGTGTGGGGTAGGTTTTACCCTACCCATCTCAAAGAAAGAGTGGCTCAGATATGAAACAAATTGCCCAGTATCCCTTGGGCTATAAACTGCAGAGATGTTGATGGAAAATAGATATTTGGTGTGCTTTTTATATAACACATTCAGTTTAAAAGATTTATTTTAAACATGTGAATATTTGCCTGCATGCATGTATGTATCATGCACCTTGTGCCCATGAAAGCCAGAAGTGGGTGTTGCATCCCCTGGCACCGAAGTTACAGATAGGTGTGAGCCACTATGTGAATGCTGGAGTTCACATGTGATTCCTTCACAAGAGCAGCAAGCTCTTTTGAACACATAATCATCTCTCTCACCCCACAGTCTTTTTTTTCTGCCTTAGCCACCTCATTTTTTTCCAGTAAGCATTACTTTGGGGTATACAAATTAGCATGTCTCCTTTTGACCATTTGAGTTTGTTGTTTTTTAAATAAATTTTCTAGGTTAGCATATAGAGTGATGGATGGTTCATCATAGCATCTTTATGCATATATGTTATGCTGTGTTGCCATTTATTCCTGTCCTTTGCTATCCTTTCCTGTGCCTCCTCTACTTGGTTACCTTTCTTTCCCCAGTTAGTTTTTCCCTCTACTTTCTTTCCTGTTATATATATATATATATATATAATTGCATTGCTCTCTTTTTCCCACCTCCATTAAGATCTCTTCCTCCACTCTCCCCAGTTTCTATTTTTGTGGCCCTCCATGTATATCCCCCTAATCTATTGAAATCTAGGTTCTACATATAAGAGAAAACATGTAGTATTCACTCAGTGCTGCTTTCTCTTATTGGTTCTGGCTTTACAAAATGTGAGTGTGTAATTTCTACAAAAAGATTTAGTATTTTTGGGAGAATGAAGAGGACAGAAGGGTGTATGCCTTTCACTTCTATCTGTGCATTCATTCAGACATCACGCTAAGCAAAGGGAAAGACCGAGAGGAAAAGCTATGATCCTGCCTTCCCATTGTTCACAGTGAGGATGGCCCACAGGCTGTCAGTCAAAGCCCAGTATAAGCTATGTTCTTGGATGATAATGAGAGCAGTAAGACCCAGGGTAAGAAGCCCTTCATTCTGCCTGAGTATAGATATTAAAGTAGGTAGCATGCCACACACACAGGCCCTAGGGCATGTGGGTTTAACAGCCCTGCTTAGTTTCTTTCCTCTCTCTGGTAATATGTTCCTGGGCTTGGAGGAAGGCTATTTGCAAGACCTTTTTTAGTCACACAGCCATCAGTTCTTCACTGGGGTGACTAATGCTGTAAGTGGCATTTGTATCTGCTCTAAAAGTATTAGGAACAGACTTGCTCCTGCAGTAATGGGCGTTGCTGGCCATTATCCACATTTTCTTGTTTGAATTTATTATGCTTATGCTTTAGTAATCTACTGTTTGGTTTTCATTCTCTGCCTTTCCTGGAGTCTAACTCCAGAGTGTTCCATAAGGATAATTGAAGGATAAGGGGAAAGGAAGGCTATAGGATGCGCATGAAGGAATGTCACAGAAAGCAAGAGATCATTGTAGAAGGCTAGGGCTGAGGGAGAAGAAAAGGCAATCTTCCCCCTGCTCTTTTGCCCAAGGTGGGGTATAGGTGGGTATTAGGGAAGGTGCAAGAAAGCTGCATAAAATCAAGAACTGATGACTGTTGCATCTCCATAAACTCGCACATGCTAAGATATTTGCTCACCACCATTTGGCAGAGGATGGGAAAGGAAGGAGCCAAATGTTTTGGAGAGGGAAATAAGTTTGTAATGAAACCCGTGTTTTGGACCAAGAGTCAAAAGAAATGAAAATGATCGCCATTTGGTGGAATATTATAGACAAGAGAGAATGTGTGGTTAGAACCCCGTCCTCCATTACTTCCCTTGATATGTGTTTTAAATTTGACCCTGTATCTCCTAGCTGTGGGATTTCAGGTAAATCATGACCTGTCTGAGCCTCTCATTTGTATAAGAGGCTCATAACTGTGCCCATTGGATTGCTATAGCAAGGAAGGATGGCATGTGTATACCTGTCCCTTTCCAACTTCCCTGTAAATGGAAGGAGTTGTTCGGCTTTGATAGCATGCTGTTGTTGTTAGGTCAGCTTTACTTTTTATTTCCCCACTATGAGTAGTGTGGGATAGCACCTCTACCACAGGCAAGATATGTGTGTGTGTGTGTGTGTGTGTGTGTGTGATGGTAGATGTGGTCTATAAAGCACCTAGTTATCTAGTAGAGGCTCAAGAAGTGGCAGATTACAAGACAGGGCCATCTACTTTTCTGTATTCTAGAGCCTTGGTGGAATCTCAAACGTAAAATATGGGCAGAAGAAAAGATATCATAACTACATTTTTTTGTCTTCAGCCTGGCTATACACCTGATAAACACCCAGAAAGAAAAAAACATTGTGGAGAGAAGAGACAAAAAAGGACATTTAGCTCTTCTTAGTCCAGTTCCAGTCCAGTTGGTTCATGGATCCTCTGACAGTCCTACTCCAGGGTATTCACCCATACCTCACTTCCTGGAGCTCCCATGCTTGGCCCTCTAATGTGACTGCTTATAGCCCATGACTATGACTTCTCATCCCAGTTTGGATTTAAGACCTCAGGGAGACTGTATCAGATCACTTGTATTCATCCCTTGTTGGGCACAAATGCTCTCACAAAATCCCCAATATATTGAATACTTACTTTAGGTTTCAGAATACCCTTGAAGCTTGAGGGTATTGGGCTTGTGTGCCATAGGAAGCTCAGTTGGAAGCCTAAAAAGGGAAAGCTTTCTTCACTGTCCTTCTAAAAGGCTGCACTGCATTTTTCTTTACTCAATAAATATTTGTTGAATATCTGCTGGTTACACACAGCACAATTTACTTGGGTCTCTTGTGGATACAGAGATGAGTCCCACCTGGATCTTGCTCTCAAGTTACTCCCATTCTAATAGGGGAGAAAGAGCCATGAAAGCAAAGAGCCAAAGTACAAGATTCAAAGTACAAGACAACCAGTGCCTTAAGAGCTAGAGAAAGGAACTTGGAGAATCTTAACCTTCCGAAGAGACATGGCACTTAAGCGGATGCAATTTGGGGCATGTGGGAATAGGATAAAGAGGATCTTGGAAAGATGATTCATTGCAAGACATGCACACAGAACAATAAATAATAATGTTTGTCTAGACGGTAGCATATGTGAAGAAAAATGGTGGAAAAGCAAGATCAGAAAGGACTACTGAAACCCAATGGAAGAGGGCACAGTGGCTGCCAACTTAGGCATTTTGGGTATTACCGGCAGGCAACAGGGGGCCATGAAATCGAAATCAATTTATTGAGAGGTAACAAAAAATTGGAAGAAAGGAAGGGAGAGACTGATAAAGAAATTGAGACTTCCGTAGTATTCCCAAAGCAGCATACAAAAGTTAGCAAAGAAAGACAAAGGTTTACAAACTGATACCATCTGCTGATTCATCTGCAAAACAGTCCAATCTTCCTATTGTGCTGACAGAGAAATGAACCTCTGACTTACACAAGCTAGTTTTAGTATTAAGATGAGAAACCAGGTTTCTTGACTCCTAGTTATATGACTTCTTTCTGTGCCTTGCCAGTTTGACATTGTGGCTTAACTGTGACTGAGACAAATTAGAGGCAAGAAAGAACAACACCGGGGTCTTTCAGCAAAGAAAACTCTTTGCTGCTACTTCAAAGCATGACTTGTAATGAATCATTAAGTTGGAGTCGCATATAAAAGGGCCTAATCAGACAAACAGCTAATGGTGCTTACTTTCAGGCCCTAGTCAGATGTCCATTTGGATGTGGCTGTAAAGGTAATGAGTGAGGCTGCTGTTATGAGGATGATATCTGTTGTACTCCTCAAGAGAAATGAGCCCTAGGCTAGACATGGCTTCAGGTAGAAATATTTCTGGCTCTGAAAGTGTAGTGTCTTTCCTATCAAACTCCCTCCTCCAGTAACTAGTGGAAATGGAATATCACTGCCATCTCTGCTCATGTGTGACCTGCAATGAGGAAGTGGGTTTGGGTGGCTTACAACTTTACAGCTCCCACTGCCCATCATCACTTGTACCAGGGGAACATTGACATACCCAGGTGAAAGTCCTGTTCTAGTCAAACTAGGAACGCTGAGGATGGATCTGGGTACTGCATATTTAAAGGTCTTCTCATGTTCTCATGTGCAGCCAGGATTGAAATCCATTGCACCTCTGTAACTGGAACTACATAGGTTGTAGAAATCGCATGCACATGGATCTGTTAATGGTAAACTTTGAGGTTTCTTTTCATTTTGGAGTGTTTTCCTCAACAGTAGAAAAGGCATAACATTTGTGCAGAATGATGGCCATTCTTAACTATGAAAACTGAAAAAAGCACTAAATGCAGTGTTAACAATACTTGGATCAGAACTGGTATTTGGTAATAAAAGTAGCCAGAACTGGAACTGTGTGAGACCCTGGTAATTAATCCCTGTACTGCAAAATCAGTCAATAAAAATAAATAGTAACTATTGTTTTGCTCATATTTTTTTACTGTTAATCATTATTATCATTTGCAATTTTCTATTACTGCTACTAATAACAACATAGCAGGCACCGGGAAAGAAGTGGACATGAAAATAGAAAATAAGAATTTTCAGTCATTACTCTATTACAATCTGATAATGGGTAAATAGATTTACCATTCTGAGCCTCAGTTTCCTTCTCTGTAAAATAGAAATGACATGAAGTCTCTATTCTTTCCTTCTCAGATGACTATGAGCATCATCTGGGAGAATGTTTCAAACAGTATAAATTTGTTAGGCAAAAAAGCAATTATTATTACTTGATAATCTTTTTCTAATGCAACTGTAGGAAATCACCCTGATGCTAACTATGGGGAATAGCATATCCATAAATATAAGCTAGAGACTAGATGAGAAGATAGAAATTCTGTCTGTAACAGGAATAATGTTTTACTCAGTCCTCTACTAGTGTACTACTTACTTATACTGTGCTGCCAAAATCCTACCTTTTCTCCTGAGATTTTTTATATGTAGCTCAGATTTGAACTGGCTTTTATAAAACATAATTATGGTAATTTTTTATTTTTTTGCAAATTTCATACTTGCAAATACAGCATTTTTATCATATTTACTGCCTCCTCCCCATAACTCCTCCTAGAGCCCTCTTTCCTCTCACCCCTTTCAAATTTGTTTCCTCTTCTTTATTTTTATAACACCTACTGAGTCTGATTCGTGTGACCCACGTACTCCTGAGTATGGGGACCATCCACTAGAATGTGTTTGCCCTACCAAGAGCCATAGTGTAAAGAAAACTAACTCTCCTTTCCATAGTAGCTAACAACTGTCAGCATCTCCTCAGCTAGGTGTGGGCTTACATGCCCTTCCACTCTCCATCCTGGAATGTTGACTAGCTTGATCTTATGCAGGTCTTGTGCATATAACCACAGCAGCTGTGGGCTTATGAGTGCAACGGTTTTTCAATGTCCAGAAGACACTGCATTGCTCTTATAATCTTTTCATTCTTTCTTCTGCAATGATCCCTGAGCCTGAGAAGAAATGTGAAACCATGAACACCTATTCTCTGCACTTTGACTAGTTGTGTTTCTATGTTAAATGTTATCCATGGAATGAATAGACTGCTCTGATGATATCTGACAGCTACATTAATCTGTGTATATAGAGAAATAGATTATAGGGCAGTTTAATTCTATGTCCATTTATTGATAGCAATAGGCTTTACCCCTTGACCAAGTGAACTCCTCAACCATGGATTTGACACTATATTAGTACCGGGCATGTGCTTCCTCCTCTGGAGACCCTAAATTCAATCAGAAAGTAGTTGATTACTCCTGTAACATTCATGCCATTATTGCAACCATGATCATATCTTTCCAGGCCAGTTGTTATTTTAGCGTTATAGGATTTACAACTAAGTATGACCACTGATAACTTTCCGCCCAGCAGCCTACATATAACCTTCTGGTATTAAGAAAGCTAGTCATCAGAGAGGAGGCTTCCTGACCAGTACTAACTTTATTTCTCCACATCCTGTGTCCAAAGTATGTGGTATCTTCAGCAAAAGGGTCTTACCATCAAGTTTTGGTGGGCAACCAAGAGTAATTGCAATAGACTGTGTTGTCCTGGGGTCTCAAAGACACTTCTGATCAACAAATTGAGGGGAGGTATCTCACACCTGACAGCAGGCTTTTTATTTGGTAACCTATGGCTTCTGGAAGGAGCTTTATTCCCTGTGTATGCTGACTCCAATTAAATTATTTTACATATTTAGAAATCTTATAAAATAATAGATCTCCATGTAGCCTTTTCAAACATCTTTAGTGTTATATTTCCCTACTTGTACACACTCTTAAGGAATGGATTTGGTGCTTATGATGTGAGCAAGCTTAGGAATCGGTAGAAGGAAAGAAGTAAAAATCATCTAACACTTATTCATGCTTGTTTTAGATAGTATATCCTATAACTTCTTATAATCACCTTATTGAATGAAATTGTTGTATACCAGTTTCCCAAGTCAGAAAATTATAGTCAAAGACATTAAATCACTATCCAAGTTCTCACTGCTTGGAAGTTTATAAATGTAAGTTTCTGTCCCACCCAGTCCTGCAGCCATTCAGTCTCAAACACACAAAGGCTTATATTAATCATAAACTGTTAGGTCTATTGTTCAGGCTTATTACTGTCTAGCTCTTACAACTTAAATTAACCTGTAATTCTTATCTGTGGTTAGCCACATGGCTTTCAGTAAGAAATTCTCATCTTGATTCCTCTGCGTCTAGTCAGTGACTGACTCTCTGCTTTCCTCCTCCCAGAATTCTCCTAGTCTGGTTGCTCTGCCTATGCTTCCTGCCTGGCTACTAGACAATCAGTGTTTTATTAAACCAATATGAATGACAAATATTTACAGTGTACAAGAGCATTATCCCACAGCAGAAATAGCAGAATCAAGCCACACATCCAGGTCTTCACAATTCTAGAACCTCTGTATTTTCTCCTGTGGCATATTGTAGCTCAGACTCAAAATACCTACACAGAAACTATATTATTTAAATCACTGCTTGGCCCATTAGCTCTAGCTTC
>LOJH01018670.1:0-15974 GCA_001685095.1 Ellobius talpinus
TCTTTCTTTCTTTCTTTCTTTCTTTCTTTCTTTCTTTCTTTCTTTTTTGATTTTCCAAGACAGTGTTTCACTGTGTAATAGTGCTGCCTATCCTAGAACTCGCTTTGTAGACCATGCTGGCCTCTAACTCAATAAGATCCACCTGCCTCTTCCTCCCAAGAGCTGAGATTAAAAGTGTGCATCAAGAACATACATTTTCCATTCTTTATGTTGGGAAAGTTTTCTTCTATGGAATCATATATATATATATTATATAGACTATATTTTCTGTGACTTTGAATTATTGGGATCACCAAAATAATCCTGTAAGATAAAGGAACCTCTGGAGGCATCCCTGACTTCAACTATACTATAGAGCTATAGTAGCAAAAGCAGCTTGGTATTGGCATAAAAACAGACATGTGGATAAATGGAATCAAATCAAAGTCCCCGACATTAATTTATACACCTATGAACACCTAATTTTTGAAAATAATGTCAAAATTGGACAGTGGAAATAAGAAAGCATCTACATTCATGGTGCTGGAAAAATAAATTTTTAAAAAATAGAATGGCATTTTCAAAATGAATGATACACAATGCCAGTAGATGGAAGCAGTTTATTTAATTGCCAACTTTATTAGTATTTCATAAAATTCTGTAGTGTTCTGAATTATGTGGAGGTAGTTAAAATGTTGTAAACTAGGTATATTTTCAAAACTTACATTCTCTTTTACTGGAGATAATAGTGTGATATAGTATGCATAAATAATGTTCCCTAAATCCAAACCTGTTTGATGGCTTCCATGGGAATCAGCGAAAGTGTGGGCTAAAGCTTGTTCTGAATTCCATCAGATGTGATTGCAATTGCCTTGTGATTTTTATGATCTTGGGATAGTTTTCAAGGTATTTGAATGTTTCCAGAATAATGAAGAGTTTAAATCTAGGTCTGTTTCTTGGGCACTGTCACACAGGGTTCTGTGCTGAAGACTTGACACTCAGAGATAATTACTTTGAATTCATGACAAATTTTATATGTGAATCGGTGTTTTGAAGTTTTAATCTGCTAAAACTATAGCTTACATATAAGGGGCTTGAGGCCTCAGTTCTCTGCAGCCTCCTTACTTCAATGGTTTAGTATCTGGTCAGAAAACTCATCAAGCTTCCTTGTTCTGTTGTTGCCTTTTAGCTATACCATTTGGAATCTTCCAATGTAGAGCAGTCTTAGGGCCAATAACAGAGGAAGGTTTAGCTGCAATGTAGTGTCCTACCTTCTGAGCAGTGGTCATTCCATCTTAGACTGACACTGCGAAGGAATATTGGGTGGAAAGCTATACTGCATTCTCTCTTCCACCCACATTTCAGGTACTAAAACTATCATGATTGCCATTTGCAGGGAAGTTACTGTGAGTTTTGGATTTTATCTCCCAATTATGTCAACAGCGCAGTATAGATGTCAGCTGTATACTCACTTGTAAAATATCTTATTTTTAAAAGACTAACAGGGTAATGAGATATGAAAATATGATTATGTATGCAAATGTTATGTATGTCTGGATGAGCTTAGAGCTGCAGAGGATCATTTATAGACAATCAATTGCTAAATTCTGTAAGAAACAAAACAAACATTCATAAATGGGAAATATCTTCATGCTTATGTTTAAGATAAAGTAATGTTTTTTCTTTTTTATCAATTAAGTAATCAATTTACATATGTGTTTGTGTGTGTGTGTGTGTATGCTTTGCCTGCATGTATATCTTTATACTATATATCACTGTGCCTGTGGAGGCCAAAAATTCGTAGCAGACCAACTGGACCTGGAGTTAGAGATTGTTGAGAGCTGCCACGTATGTGCTGGGGGCCAACCCAAGTCCTTTAGAAGATCAGCCAGTGCTCTTAATTGATGGGCTATCACCCCAGTCCTTCTATTTTGTTTTAACCTAATATGACTGAGACGTCTATGGTACTCTTATACTGTGGTTCTATGGTATTTGTCTCTGGGTTGCATGGATTCTTATTGTGCTAGCATTCAGTAGCACAATGTAGAGAATAAACTATGACTATTGCAATACATAGTCAAACACATAGAACACTCTCAAGGTATGTAAAGATCTGTATTTGTCTTCTATACATCATGACTAGTAAGGTAAAGTATGGGTTTTAGAATATATTTCAAAAAGCATTATTAAAAATAACTTTTAACTCAGATAACTGCACACTCCTTTTATGAGATAGAACTTCTATAGCAATATGAGGCCTAAAACCTTTTGAGTAGTGTGTGTGTGTGTGTGTGTGTGTGTGCGTGAATTCAAATTTGTCAGAATTTATTTAATAAGATGTAGCTTGGTAAAGTGAACAGCTACCTGACTGGATGTCTAGTTCTCAAACAGATTTTGGGTTTATTACCTCTTAGAACTAATTCATGGAAATTAAAAATACATTTGCTAATATATCAAAGTCAAGTATATGGCCCTGGGCAATATTTTTTTCTCCAAATTTGCCACTTGGCTTTCAATCATAATCTCCCCTTATATTCTAGCAGTCTGATTCCAACTCTAATTGATGCAGAAACCAACAACAAGTCCCCCTAGGAATTTTAGCATAGAGTTAAGTTTAGGCAAAAAATGCTTGATGCTCTGAGAGATTTGTCACAACAGGCAGATAACACAGCTGAATCCAAAGGCATCATTTGGGCCCCAGGGCTCTGCACAGTTCAATCCAGGTAAACGTCTGTCATAAAATTTCATTTCCACAAACCTCAAGTTGTAGAGCTCTGGTGATGCTTAATTAGAAAAGCAATACTAAAATAATTCTTATTTAGAAATAACTGAGGCAAGTACAAAAGATATATTCAGAAATATAAATAACTCTTAAAAAGACAACTCCAGGAAGAAACTAAAGAGCACCCATACAAGTACCCAAGTGAGAAACTTGTATGGAAACTTGTTATTGACTTCTTACCTCAAAGCCAGACTGTCTACCACAACACAGCTAAATAATCATGATTAGTATTTCTTTGTTTTCAGTACTCAGATGAACTTGGCTGCCTTTCTAAAGAGGGATTGCCAATTCAGCTTTCTGATGAGTCTTTTCCTTTTTCCAGATCCTTTTTTGGATGTCTCTTGCAAGCAGATAGAACTCTCAGTTTCTGCTTTCCAACAGTCAGCTATGCATCTTCCTGTACACTGGTCCAAATATTTATTACATCTCAATTCTTGACACATCTCTTCCTGAAACTATCTGTATATTTCTAAATTCTTCAATGTCTTTTCTAATGATTCAGGTGACCCTTAAATAGATGTTTCAAGAGGAAGGATTAGTTAATATTGTCATGAATTTTGGATTCTGTTTCAATTCTCCTAGCTGAATTCAACCTCAGCTGTAGGTAGATTTTGAAATCGTGAATTCTTTACTAAGTTTCTCTTGTTAGAAATGGCATGGTGGTTTCTCAGAAAATTGAGAATCATTCTACCTCAAGACCCAGCAATACCACTGTTGGGCATATGCACACTCATACCACAAGGGGATTTGCTCAACTACATTGGGCAAATCAGCATTATTCATAATAGCCAGAACCTAAAAACAACCTAGATGCACCTGACTGAAGAATGGGTAAAAATAAGTAAATAAATAAATGTGGTACATTTACACAATGGAGTACTACTCAGCTGTAAAAAACAATGACATCTTGAAATTTGCCATGAATGGATGAAACTAGAAAAAAAATAACAAGATCTCCTGAGTAAATTAGGAAGATGATGGGGAGGGGTGAAGGCTAGAATGGCAAGGGGAGGGGAGTATGAGGGAACCTGATGGTCGAGGTAGGGGAAGGACAGAGAGGGAGAATAAGAAAAGAGATTTCATGATAGAGGAAGCCATTATGGGGTTAGCCAAAAACCTGGCACTAGGGAAATTCCTAAGAATCCACACGGATGACCCCAGCTAAGACTCTAAGCAATAGTGGAGAAGGTACCTGAACTTGCCTTCCCCTGTAATCAGATTGATGTCAAATAAGCCACTTATTTGTTCCAGGTGGCTGAGACCATGAAATAACTACTCAGATTATTATTTGCAATACTGTTTGGCCAATAGCATAAGCATACTTTTTAGCTAGCTCTTACATGCTAAACCTATCTCCATTAATCTGTGCATCACCACGAGGTCGTGGCATACCAGCAAAGTATTGGCAGGCTCCAGCAGAGGCTTCTGTCTCTTGTGGGCAGCTACATGGCTTCTCTCTCACTCTGCTGACTCTCCCCTCCTCTATCTGCTTGAAACTCCCACCTTGCCCTATTCTGCTAAGCCACTGGCTGAAACACTTTTATTCATTAACCAATAAAAGCAGCACAGAGACAGAAGGACTTTTCACACCATATACCCTTATCTGTTCAATAAAAAGAAAGGTTTTAACTTTAACATAGTAAAATTACATATAACAAAACAGGCATCAAGCAAGAATTTACAGTTGCAACATTTATATCTACTTTATCTTTTATCATAACTAAGAAAAACTATAATTTTAACCATCTATTCTTCAACTCTATCAAAGACCCAAGAAGGAAATAATAATAACTAAGTAAACATGAAGTACATTGTAAGAAACTTTCAAAAGGAAGCTCTTTGATCCCCATAATCCTTTTAAAGTAACTGGTGTTACCAAGAGCAGATGTGTCTCATTGTCATGAAAAGTCCTAAGTTCTTTAAACATTTTAAATGGCATATTCTGTAGGTCTTTGAATGGTTTGAAGACTACCTAGTCATCTGAAATATGTCTCTATATCTATAAAACCTAACTAACATGATGACAAGCTTGACTATTATAGATGACTATCTATTAACCTGCATTTTTAAATTATACTTTACATTTTAAAATGAGCTGCACAAACACAATACCTTAATAAATAGCAGAAATATACATATAACAAAACTGACTTAAAATTCGTATCAATGGACCAAGATCTATACCAATGAAAAGTATTCATATCTATAGAATAGCCCACTTTAATTGTAAACAAACATTTATAAACAGTATTTTGGAATTTGGGTATAGTTCTCTCCAAACTGTTTTCTGCTTTTGGTTGGGTGAAATATTCTTGGGGGTTTTTATGGAAACTTTTTGGGTAGTCTTTTGTTTCATCAAACCACATTATTCTGGAAGGACTCCACAGGTTCTCATGCTCCGTGGAAACAAAAGAACCTCTTTTCCAAAGCAACAAATCTTTAGACCCAAATTCTGAAGCAAGCTACCTTTAAAATATATATGTTGATTTAGCTTAGCAGTCTGTATAATAAAATCTCTCTGTGTACTTAGCTCCTTTGCAGTCAAATAATTCAAAGAATTTACAACTGTCTATAGTCCTTTATTTCTTTCTCCCAAGCCTATGTACATTTATCCAACACTGTGACCCATTTAGAGGTGTTTTTTTTGTTTTTTTTTTTTATCTGAATCTGTCTTTATTGTGTATCTGTAATCCTTTCTGACCAGGGCTGCTCCATAAAATACTAAGCATCATGGCTAGCACTAAGGCTGCTTTGCCTTTTGCCTCCACCCAGTCCAACATAGCAGAGACAACTGCCTCTGAGACAGCCTGGTGTGAGCCCCCATCCTCACAACCTAAACCCTGGGAAGCACCATGCAGCATATAAACCCTATTTATCTGAGTAAAAGCTAAATCTTCCATATAGCACACTTCAAAGCCTGGAAACTTCTCTGTGTATGGTGGTGGGAATTTGCCATGCTCTCCTGCCTGTACACTCCTAGCAGACCTGATTCTGCCACCTGCCCATGCAGAGAGCCATGAGCCATGAGCATAGTCTCAGCTACTTCCCTCCTGACCCCGAGTTGGAACAAAAGCATCAAGAACCAAAGTGGGTGGCAGGCATCACCCCAAATGATTTAGAGCATGTTTACACACCAATCTGCTGTTGGATGCCATTTGTTCATTTCTAGCTTCCCAGCCCACGAAATAATCACTCAGAAACTATATTATTTACAATACTGTTTGGCCAATACCTTAAGCGTATTTTTAGCTAGCTGCTATATTCTAAATTAACCCATCTCCATTAATTTGTGCATCACCATGAGGTCTTGGCCTACCAGCAATGTTTCAGGGGGATCCGACCAAGGTGTCTGTCTCCTGTGGGTGGCTGCAAGACTTTTCTCTCACTCCACTTGCTGCTAAACACTGGGCTGAGCTCCTAGAGTCCAGTCAAAGAGAGAGGTGAACAATAATACTAGCACAGGGGTCGAGGTCAAGACCATGATGAGGAAACCCACAGAAACAGTTGGCCTGAGCTAGCAAGAGCTCACTGACTTGGGACTGAGAACTGGGGAACCTGCATAGGACCAATACAGGCACTCTGAATGTGCGTGACAGTTTTGTGGCTTAGGCAGTTTGTGGGGCCACTGGGATCAGGATTTATCCTTAGTGCATGAACTGGATTTTTGGAGTCCATTCCCTATGGAGGAACAACTTGTTCAACCTAGATACAGGGAGGAGGGCCTTGGTCTTGCCTCTATATGGTGTGACAGATTTTGTTGACTCCCCATGGAAGGCCTTACCCTCTCTGAGGAGTGGACAGAAAGTGGAAAGGGAAGAAGGTAGGGGAAGTAGGAAGAGGGAGTGGAGGGGGAACTGAAATTGTTGTGTAAAGTATAAAAGGATGTTTTAAAACATTAAAAGATAAAAAGTAGAAAAAATACATGAAGGAAAGAAATATCCAGCCCATGTATAAGCAGTCTGGAAAGCAGAAGTAATACTACTGTGTAAATTACTTTTAAATAAATGCTCCCTCTTTTCATTCATTTGTGTAACTCTCAGAGTCAATTTGTGTTGGCACTGTTGAGTTATGTAGACATATGACTCCTATCATCTACTCCTATTGTTCCATTGTGGTACAAAGATTATACAAACAGCTTTGGGACTGTGGGAACCTGAGAAGAAATACACTTAGGTCTTATTCAGAAATATATCAAATATGTAAGTACCAAACAAGTAAATGATCAAGAGTGAAGGGAAATACTCTCAATGGGCAGAGTGATGAGTAGTGTATGTATATCAATTATTATTGCCTTATTGAATAACTAAAGAATAGAAGTAAACATCTACATACAGTGTTCCAGACTATATTGACTGTCTGTTCAGTAATTTGAGTGACTGAAGTCTGACATCTAATGTGAAGGAAATATAGAAAGTCTTAAAATATAGATTTATTGTATATATTAATAGGTCCACTAGAGAACACTACAGTAAGAATCAACATCTGCTGTTATTACTATTTAGACTGTTACATCAACTTTAGTTTCTCTACTTAGTACTTGAAAATATGCCCATAAATAAACCACTATGAGATGACACAATACCCAAAGAAAAATCTCATTGTTACCAAGACAAGCATTGAACCATGAAACCTAACCTTTAAAGACAAGGCAAATGATAGGCTGCATTTCTGTCCCAAATGTGTGGCTTTCTTTTTGCACTTTATATTTTTTATTTAACCTTATTTTAAGGTGTATCTAATGCATGAATCATCTGTCCTATATGACTTTGCAATGAAGTAAAGATGAATTTTATGAATGGTACTTAGTATTTTCTATTGGATCATCACTTTCCCCGTCATTACCTGGGTCCTTAAAGCAGTTAATTTAGAGAAACATCAGACTGATAATTAAGGTACAGTCATAAAGGTTCCTCTGAGAATCCATAAGTTGAAAAATAAAATGCCATTTTGCTTGTTTGTTAGTCAGAAGAAACGATATCTGACCAGAATTTGTGTGAGTATATGAAACTATTTGAAATGACAACACTGTAAATGTGTAATATGTAAATATTAAAATATTTCAGTAATATCATACACTGAAGGGGACCCCTTTGTGAAATTTTGTTTTATATGAAATAGTAAAATATTAAGTTGAAGTAAGCCTTCTCTAATTTTTTATTAAACACAAAAATAATAAAGAAATTATCACTAAAATATGAATTAAATTGGAGTATCTAACCACACAATAAATATTCAAAATAAAGTCTAGTATAAATATACATCAATTAAAATTTAGGAACTATATTTTAATATGTTAAGGCACACAGTTTTTATTATCTAAGTGGGACGTATTTTGCTTAACGTATTCATTTCCTTTGCCTATGTTACTATAAATACTGCACATTCATTTCTTTTTATAGTTGAATAAAATTCCATTCTGTAAAATGTCATTCATATTTTTCATTATCCATTTTTCTGACAATAAGCATCTAGGCTAACACTTTCTTGAAGATATTGTGATTATTAGAGAAATGAGGAATAATGAACATGCATGTATCTCTGTGGTAGGATTTCCTTAGGCTCATACCCAAGAAGAGTAGAGCTAAGTCACCAAGTTGTCTTTCCTTTCAAATTTCTATAGTGGTTATACCTGCTTACATTCTTACTAATGGTCCCTTTTGCCCACATTCTCCTAGCATTCATTGCACTTTGTTTTGTTGGTAACAGCCTTTCTTGGGAAATAACTTAGCCTCTAAAATTAGTTTCAGTTGCTTTTTTCTGATGGCTAAGGATATTGAAAACATTTTAAAGTGTGCATTGGCCACTTATTCTCTGGTTTGGATTAGTTATTCTGTTTATTAGCTCATCGATTATTGATTGAAGACTTGTTGCCTGGTGTTAAGATTTTGCAGTTCTGTCTTTAGTTTAGATGCTACCCCAATATATTATGTAAAGTTGACAATGGTTTTCTGAAGGTTTGTGTACTGTCTCTTCTCTCTAGTAATTAATGATTATTATTTAGATGGTTTTCAGTTTCATGCCATCGTATTTGTCATTTCATAACATATTTTCTGAAGTGTTTTTAAAAATGTTCCTTTTAATTATAAAGTTTGAGCTGCTATATTGAGTCTTTGAAACAGGGGCTTTGAAATATAAATCAAAATTGTGTCTGTGGCCCATTTGTGAAAATGTGAAAACCAGTTGGTGTGGGTTGTCTTCTGAATCCTCTAATCTATACCATGGTCTACTCCTTGTTGTAGCTGTCATTTTTGCTGTGTAGTAAAATTTAAGGTGAGGTATTTTAATATCTCTAGCATTGCTCTGTCTGTCTAGGATTATAGGGGCAATCCAATTTTGGGTTTCTATATGTAATTTATTTCTTGTTTCTAGTTACATGAGAAAGTTTACAATTATGATGGGGATTGCACTGATCTCACAGACTATTTTTGCTGATATAACCACTTTATATTAGTTCTGAAAATCAAGGTACATTGAATATCTTTCCATATTCCGGATCTTCTTCAACATTTTAGAGCTTTCATTATAGAAGTCTTTTCAGTTACTTGCTTGGTTAGATTTCTCCTAACACTTAAAGCTACTGAAAATGTGATCTAGTTCCTAATTTCTGTCTGGACAGGTTATTCATCGATATACAGAAAAGCTATGTTTATATGTGACCTTATGTCTTGCAACTGTTTTGAAAGTGGTTATCAGTTCTAAAACCTCATCTAATGAAGTAGCTGGTCTTTTCTGTTTAGAAGCATAATTCATAGGGCCTGCAAACTAAGTAATTTTACTTCTCTCTGTCCTGTTTTTATCCTGTTCATTTTTCTCTTGTCTCATTGATCCAGCTGAGTTCAGTAGTACATTTAACAATATAAAATACTGAGACTGTGGGCACCCTAGTCTCCTTTCAGAATTTAATGAAAACTATTGGCTCATATAATCTAATGCTGGATATGCATTGCCCTATAATCATTATTATCCTATTGAGTTGTATTTCTTACATACATGGTTTCTTTAATTTTTTTTTATCATGAAGCATTGTTGAACATTGTCAATGTGCTTTTCTGCATCAGCTGAAATGATTGTAAATTTTCCAATCATATGTCTCTTTATGGGGGTTTATGCATTGTTTAATTCATATCTGTTGTGTCAAGCTCACTGACCTGGAGACAGAATGAAATTGTTCATGGTTCATGATCTTCTTAATGTGTTCTTAGATTCAGTTTGTAAGTATTTTGTTGAGAATGTTTACATCTATGTTCATCAGTGAAATTTGCATGAGGAATTGTGTCTTTATTTTATCCATCCAGAGTTTTAGTGTTAGTGAAATATTAACACTGTGCAATGAGTTTAACAGTGTCTCTTCCCTTTCTGCTTTGTGGAATTGTTTTGAAGAGTATTGGTAGTACCTCTCCTTTAAAGATTTGACAGAATTAAGCAATAAAGCCTCTGATCCAGAACTTTCCTTTGTGAAGAGATTTTTAATCACTTCTTAAGTCTTATTCCTGGTAATGAGCCTAATTAGGAATGTTTATATTTCTTTATTATTAGTGGATTTTCCAGCCTCTTGAAAAACATTTTCAAGTTATTCCTCAATGTTATGATGAATTTCTTTGGAATTTGCTATAACAATCCCCTTTCACCTATAATTTTATTAATGTGTTGTTTTTGTCTTTGAATTTTTGTTAGTTTGATTAAGGGGTTTTCAATTTTCCTTATTTGTCCAAAGAACAAATAGAACATCTTTTGATTGTTTATGCATATTTTTCATTTTGTCACTATTTGTTCATAAAATTCCACCCTAATCTGGCTTGTTTATTGTCACACATTACATTTGAGCTGATCTTCTATTTCTCTAGAAATCTGAGGTGCTTTGTCATTTTTTTGGCATGAAATCCCTCTGATACTTTTAATATATTTTTCTGACGAGAGTGTAATAGCCACATTACCCACCATTTTGTTTCCTGACCCATCAAAAATTCTTTTACTTTTGAGTATTCACTTTAGAAATTGTGAGCTTCAAGCTTGGTATGTAAATGTTAAAAAGTATCTATCTTCTTGATATAATATTTCCCTTTAGTAATATGCATAGGACTGTTATATTTCTTCTGTCAAGATTTTGTTATCTTTGACCATGATGATTGTTTTCTGCCAGCAGTATATGATTAATTTTTATTTTTTAACCTTTTTATCCACATAGTTTTTCTGTTCCTTTTGGCTAGTTGTGTGGAAAGTTATTATTGAGAAGTATTTGTTCATTTTTTCTTGTAAAACTGAATATATTGTTCATGTGACTTTATCTCAGTTCCTTCTTCTCTGTAGATTTTCATATTCTTGGAAATTTTGACAATGTTTGCTATCTTCTTTCTACAACCCTGAATGTATTTAATACTGTCTCAGATTCATCCTCCATCTTTGATTTTCACTTTTTCTTTTTAACTGTGATGATGGTTTCTACAGTTTATTACTTTTGACTGAATTAATCTGTCATTTCTTATACTCCTGTTTGGTTCTTTTTTAGGATCTCAATTTTCTTTTTAAACTTTCTTCCATATTTTTAAGTTTCCTCTCCAGATTCTCAAGCATTCCTTCCTCTGCTAGAATTTCTTGACTAGGTCATGAATCGATTTGCTTACTTTGTTCATGCTTCATTTAATTCTCTATGTTGTCTTGGTTCCATTTTAAAAGTAGGATTCTATAACCCTTCTAGAATTTCTCTCATCTCCTCAGTCTTGGATTCTAGGAATGAGTTAAGAACTTGTAAGGGTGCAATGCTTGTTTCCTCAGATATGTTTGGGCACATCTTTGTTGCATTTCCTCATGTGTCAGGATTGATGTGTTCTTCAGTCTTCACTTTTCCATTTTTGTCTATTATTTTTTGTTTGTTTTACATGAATCTTCTTAAAGAGTTGTCTTCACTTGAACTAATGTTCCTCACTGCTACCCAGGAAAGTAGCCAAGTTCAGTAAGAGAAGAGGTGATTTGACATTAATCCCAAGTTATCATAAATAGTGCTTTCATTCCTAACTTAAAACCTGAAAGTGTTCAGATAAGCTGGTACTATGCACTTGCTGGGGAAAGTGTAATTATTAGTATTTTGGAGTTATTTGTGTTATTAATCAGCAAATGAAAGATGAGGTTTAAATGAGAAAGAGGCAATAATGTATGAATGCTATGGAAAAAATATAGAAGCAGCTTCTAATGCTCCTTCTTAACCATAAATCCCAAGAATACATTTCTCAACTCCTTCAGTTTCAGTAGGCACTCCTTAACTGTAGCCACATTAGTCTCTGCCTCTATGAGGCACTAAAATCAGTATAGAAAATATCATGTAGTAGTTGAAGGTCAAAAATATACTCATAAAAGCTTATTCAGGCAAGATACATGCTAAAACAAAATTATTAATCAATTAAAGGGCAAAGGTGTAAGTACGAATAAACAATAATAAAATAAAATATTGTATACCTTCTTGGCATCTGCTGAGTTTGTTTTCAGCATCCTTTTTGATTGTCTGTGATTATGTGGATCTCTCCCACACAGACTTGCAGGACAAGGTTGTCTCTGGAGTTTAAAGATTGTTCTTCCCATGCTCAAACCTTTCTGTGACTCTGGATCTAAGAGGTTGTATAAAGTATCTGTGCTGTATTTATATTTATTAATTTATAGCCTCTCCTTGGATCAACTCATCAGTTAGTCTGCAACAAGTTTAACAGCCTACATTTCACACTCATAATCTGTTCCTTGACCAAGGAGCACAAAGGTATTTCTTGTTGAACTATTCACTTGAGAACGCCATTGTTCAATCTCCCATTTCATACTTCTGCCTTCATAGCCACAAATTCCACTGCTCTCTGTTCATGATTTGTCTAGTGCTCTGGAGGCATCTCTGCTGGACAATCAGCCTTCTTCAAATTTACTGTTCCAGTTTTAATCCATGTTCAAGGATAGAGAACACTCTTAACAGCTAAAACCTGCATCTTCCAGTGGAAGTGGAAGACTGTACCAGTGACAACTGATACCCATTCCCTGTTGCTTTAATGAGTTCACACTTAGACTTTACATTTTTTCTTCAGCTATTTCTATTATAGTAATATAGTCTTTTCTTTTTTACATTGGGACTATTGTCTTTCACCATGTGACAAAGAGGCAGTTTATAATCAGTCATCTTGGGCAGAATTTCAAGAATTTGTTTCTTGTCTCTTGTTATTGGAAGCATTCCGGGCTTGTGGCAATATTAATCCATTCTCAGCTTCTATGATGACAGAGTCCCCAAGTTGAAGTCTTCCTCTATCCATCCCATAGGACACCTGTGTTTACAGCAAGTGTATATAAAGATGTCAAATCATACCTTCAGAGCAGTAACAGTAACTTAACAACTATATAAGTTATCCTTGAAAAATGAAAGTTTCATGAGATATTCTGTGGATTAGCAGACAGGCATATTGGGAACATGAAGGAATAGTTACCAAAATTTGCATTAAAGTTGCAAGAGTAAGAAATGTTGTGTGGTTATATGAATATAAGAAACAGTAAGTTAGGTTGACAACCATAATTATGAACAACTATATGTCTTTGGAATTAATACACAACCCATCCCTTTAGTCTGTCCAAATCCACTTATAAAGTCTCCCTTGTTCTCTCTCAAATTCATGATATCTTTTTTAAATTATTGTTAAACTCACTCACTCACACACACACACACACACACACACACACATACACGCACACTAAAACCTGCTCAGTCCTTATAATGTTACTAAATGTACATGATTTCAGTATTGATCACACTGTATTGGGTATCTAATTGGGAGATTCTTCCTCAAGGAAGAGTGTTTCTTTTGTGTTCCTCACTTTCCTGCTGTTCCTTTTCTGGGGTTGAACCCCTGAAAGCTTTTTTTTAATTGATATTAGCATGTCTATTTGTATCATCCTTGTACAAGTCTTGTTTAAGAGGCCAGGTTGCGTAGACTTCACAGATGAAGCTTTTCTGACACATAGGAGGCACAGTCTCACAGGAATCTTACTGTTCTGTCTCTTACCATCCCCCTCTTCCTCAATGACCCTTGAGCATCAAATGAAGAGTTGTATTGTACATGTAGTAGTTGGACTGGGCACTCCAAGGCCACATTTTCCTAAACAATTTGTTTCATTATTTTGACAAGTTGCATAGCTAAAAAGTAATTTAAGAAAGAAATGGCATCTTATAAATAGAAAAGTGCATGAAACATTAAATATAAAAGATAATTAAAATCAAGGATTGATAGGTCATATAAACAAGCTTCAATAGAGATGCAAAAGTCTGATTTAAAAAGTAAAAGAAACAAAACACACTTATAAAATGGCTTAAATCATTTAACCAGCTAGCAGTAGCTTCTGTCAACAAGTCAGTTTATCTCTCTCTCCCTATCTCTCTTCCACTCCCTCTCTATTCTCTTGTCATCTTTTCTCTTCCCAACTCCTTTATCTCTTGTGTTTCATTCTTCTTGAGATTAGATAAAACAAGGTGATCCTGGGTGGATGGAATCTGATGATCCTTCTGCCTCTGATTCCAAAGTAATATAATTATAGGAATGCAATGTCATGTATGCAATCATCAGAATTCAAAGGATTAAAATATTGTGATATATATTCTCTGCATAAAGAGAATTAAAATGACAATTGATATGAATATCTTAATTGTCTTAAACCTTGTCTGTTTTTTACTGGAAAATTAATAATTCATGTGGGTGGAAAGGTATATACAAAACAACTTGCATTTCCTGACATAATGTTTTTTATTTTTTGAGAACAAGTAACAATAAGAAATTAAAGGATGAGATGATGATGAAAAAATATTTCACATCCACGAAACACTTACCTTAGAAGAAATCGATTTTCTTTGGAACTATGGCCACAGGTAAATTGCTCATACTCCAGTAGATAGCTCAATCCCACAAATGAATGGGCAGCACTAATGGGACTAGGTCAAACCTTGGTTAGTGTACTAGATAAATTTACTAATCACAGTATTTTTTAAAAAATTAGACTGAGAAGCTAATGATAATGGCACTGGGATTTGTCTCTACTGCATGTATTGGCTTTTGGGATCTATTTGATCCCAAAATTAGAATACTATTTGGATGCATACCTACCTAAGCCTGGATGGAGGGGGAAGGGCCTCGGACTTCCCACAGGGCAGGGTATCTTGCTTTCTCTCAGGACAGGAGGGGCAGGGGGAAGGGTGTGGGGAGGAGCGGGAGGGAAGTGGGAGGTGGGTAGGAAGTGGAAATTTTGATTGGTATTATTTATAAAGCAATAATAAAAGAGAAAATTAGATAGATAAAATGAATATAATATTTGAAAATATTTATTGATAATATTTAACTACTTGTACCTTAAATAAGCTTTATATTAAAATAGATGAAAGCTGTATTATAATCTGACTCCATGGCACTTAATAAGTATAAAAAATTAGTAATGTCTCATGAAGATTATTGTAAATTTGGGAAACAAATGTTATTTAAATAATCAAGCAAATCAGCACAGGATTCCATATCTGTGAGAATGATGTAGAATATTATTAAGTAATCTAGTGCATTGCAACAACTTAGCTGACATCCAGAAAAGTGAAGACATGCCTAGAAATATAAGGTAATACAGAAAATTGGAATTCATTTACTTAAAAAATAAACTATAATCTTGAAGTGAGAATTATCATACTAGTTTCTAGGAGATTATCAAGGTAAGAGTCATGTGTGTAAAAAATAGGGGTAGACAAAGGGGAAGGCTCCTGCTGTTACAGAGATCTGAACAGATGGGACCGTATAGATCCTCTGAAACACAGGGAGGGCATGGGCATGGGCTAGGGTGTTGTTCAGAACATTGCCTAATGGATCCCATGCATGTCTTGAATGCCTTATGTTTCAAGGATGACCTTGTGCCTTTTATCCTCTTGTATTTAACATCATAGTGTTGTCAGTACAGATGTGGGTAATCAACCCAAGTGTATTTTATGCTGGTGACAGAAATCTGTGCTGGGTACATGGTAGTCAATCACTCAACTAATTGAGCTCCATCCCCAAAAAACTGAGCTAAAATTTTGGATTGTGGTTAAGATATTGACCACTGGTGATTCTTTCACTCACTAGCATGCTTCACTGCTATTCTCCAAATGCCATAATATATGAATAATCACCCATAGGGAGTTCTTTAATGTTCCCACAATACCTTAAAGCCTCAGATAAAGAAT
>LOJH01018670.1:27097-38571 GCA_001685095.1 Ellobius talpinus
TTATAATATTGTTTTGACCAGGAATTCAATACAGATTTTTTTATTTTATTGACTCACCGAGTTTATTTTCGTAGACAATTGTCCTATGTAAATTCTTGGGAGGCTTTATTTTTATTTTCTAAATGAAACACACATACCTGAAGAATCAAACCTACCATCCAAAAATAAAAGAATGCATGCAGCATTTGTTTTTTTCTGGGTCTGAGTAATTCACTCAATGACTTTTTCAAACTGCAATCATATTCTGATTTCCTTTTCATCTAGATGGTTTCTCACTTGGCTTTGGTATGCTATGTGTTTCTTAATATATCTATTGTTGAGATAGAATCTCATTCTCGACTCAAGCTGATCTTGAACTTGTTATGATTCCTCTGTCTCAATCTCTCGAGTGAGGAGATTGCATATGTGCATACTATGCCTGGCTCAGTAGTTTGTAGTGTGTTAGGGAGGCACCCTTGCTTGTTACAGTCTCAGAAAATAGAATATAATTTTGCACCCCTTCCTGTGATTTCAGTTGTAGGTTCTGTTCTTAACAGTCTTTTTCCAAGCTGAGAAAAGCTCTATCATCCTGCTAGTTAACTGCAATTTTCAGCATAAATTAGAGAAATTTTGTTAAAGATATATAGATTTAACAATGTGTATTTCTTCTTTATCCTATTTTAAGCTAGGCCACTTACGCTGCCTTTGAATACTGAACTAGTGAACAATTCCTGTCATAGTCCATGTTCCATGTAGAATATAATAAATAATTCTTTCTCTACATTGTTGAAATCTATTTCAGATATAGAGTTTAATTTGTATCTATGTGAGGAATGAATTTTCACATATATATGAGATCATTTGAGTGTTTTTATAATTTTATTTATTTTACTTTTTTATTCATTTTACGTACCAGCCACAGTCTCCCCCATTCTCCTGCTCCCTCACTCAACCTATCCCCAATTCCCTATCCACTCCTCAAAAAGGATAAGGCCTCCCATTTGGAGTCAACTAAGCCTGACATTTCTAGTTGAGGCAGGACCAAGTTCCTCCCAACTACATCAAGGCAGAGCAAGGTATCCAGCCATAGGAAATAGGTTCCCAAAAGGTAAAAGACAGTTTATGTTCCAGGAATAAATCCTAGTCCCACTGCCAGTGGCCCCACACACAGACTAATCCACGCAACTCTCACCCACATTCAGAGGGTTTAATTAGTTCCCATGCAGGCTCCTCAGGATTCAGTCAATTGTCTATGAGCTCCTTACTAGTTCAGGTCGGCTGTGGGTTTCCTCGTCATGATCTTGCCCTCTTCACTTGATCATATAATCCCTCCTCATTCTCTTCAGCTGAACTCCAGATCTTGGATCTCTCCAACTATTACTGGATAAAGGTTGTGTGATGACAATTAGAGGAGTCACCAAACTGATTATGGGAGAAGACCAGTTCAGGTACCCTCTCCACTATTGCTTGGAGTCTTAGCTGATGTCATCCTTGTGGATTCAAGGGAATTTTCCTAGCGCTGGGTTTCTCCCTAACCCATAATGTCTCCCTCTACTGAGATGTCGCTTTAATTGCTCTCCCTCTCCACTCTTCCTCCAACTCAACCATACTGTTCCCTCATGTTCACATCTGTCATCCCCTCCCCCTATCTCCCCTTGCTCCTCCGCCTCACATTTAGCCAGAGGATCTTGTCTATTTCCCCATGTATTTCCCTCTTATGGTCCTCCTTGTTATCTAGCTTCTCTGGGGCTGTGGAATATAGCCTGGTTATCCTTTACTTTACAACTAATATCCACTTATGGGTGAGTCCATACCGTGTTTGTCTGTCTGGGTCTGGGTTACCTTACTCAGGATGATTTTTTTTCTAATTCTATTGATTTGTCTGAAAATTTCAACATGTTATTGTTTTATACTGTTGAGTAATACTCCATTGTGTAAACAAACTACATTTTCTTTATCAATTTTTCAATTGAGGGGCATCTAGGTTGCTTCCAGTTTCTGGCTATTAAGAATAATGCTGCTATGAACACAGTTGAGCAAGTGTCCTTGTGGTATGATTGAGGATCCTTTGGGTATGTGACAAGAATGGTATGTCTGGGTCTTGAGGTAGCACACACATTTGTAAAAGAAACATTGAGTTTTGATAAAAGTTGTTGCTATGCTGCCTAAGCCAGTTTCTCAATCTTGGACTGAAGAGTTCCACATGATCCACTGTTTGGAGCAGTTGGTCCTAAAAGAATGTACCACTATGTCTGGCTATAAAACTTTATTTTACTTTTGATGCAGTATTAAGTATTATAAATGAATGTTGTCTTAGTTTTTGAATTTACCACAATTATCAGTTTATGAGATAATATACATGGGCCTCTTTCCTCTACTTAGTTTCTATAGAGATTTATGAGCAAACTTTTGAGGACTTACTGTATGCTATTTTGAGTATAATTACATATGAAATGACTAACTTGTATAAAATAACATTTACTTTTTTTGAGAAATATCTCTTAAAACTTAATGAGAATACCATCTTTTACTCCTGAGATCAATGTGTGATGTTTCTAACTATGATACTCCCTCACGAATATGTTGAACATATTTAGCTCTGACCATGAGCTAGTATTTGATTCTCTGTGTTTTAATTTAAAGCACATTTAGTCATTCCATCCTTAGACCATAACCACTTTATAGTGCCTGTTCCATACCTACATGATAGTAAGAGTGTTTGTTGACCTCTTCCATATCAACTGACATCTTTAATAAAATGAAAACCAGAGCACGGAGCCTGGTAAGTTTATAAACTTCTTTGACTTAACCTAGTAGGTAAGTGTAAAGATAAATTTTATTCCTGCTGTTGTTTAAATTCAGTTACTTGTGCTTTAGTAATGGTCCTGACTGCTCCACCAGGGTTTAATGGTGCCTATCTCATAAAATAAACCTTTGCAGAAAAAGTTATTGAATTTTGCACTTTGCCCTTAGTTTACTCAAGTCCATACTGTGTGTTAATGTGACAAGATATAAGGTAACATGCAGAGATGTAAGAACATCTCCAGATCAATCACACATCAGAGTCTAAGCATGAAAAAAGAAGGGAAATCAAGTAATAGTTGTGACAACATGCCAATTTAGCTAGTTCAGAAAGACTATTCCTTTTCAAAAAGGAGCCTCGAGAAAACTTTGTACAAATTACCAAAAGTTGCCACATTTTTGAGAACTTTACAAGTGCATCTTTTTCTCTTTCCTTTTATCCAAAGAGTCACATTATTGGACGAATTTTTAAACGAACCAGCAGGCATCAGTTGAGATTTTGTTGATTGATTTTGAATGTGCTAGAGTAACATTACTGACTACTTAAATGACATTTTGAATGTGTTAGAGTAACATTACTGACTACACCACAGGAAACATTATTAAGATGGCTTAGCTCTGTTGGCGTTTTATATGAGTGTTTATATGCTTCCATCTTTATATTTTTCTAGAGCGGGGTATAGTGTGATGAAATTTAGTTATGACAGTGTTCAGGCAATTTTCATTAAAGCCAAATGTTAATATAATATTCATATTGAAATAGTTTATGCATTTTTCAATTGCCACCTAAGATTTTTACTTAAAGAAGAGGTTTATTGGACATTTTTTTACTACGTCAAATAAGTTACTTTACACTACAAATTGTTTAAATCACAAACACCAAACTCATCCCAGAGTGCTCCCTATGAACATTTGTTAGCAAAAGGTAAAATACTGTAAAATTATGAAATAGTTCTATAACCATTGATATGATTTTTAACTTTAGTCATTCATGGTATGGAACTGATATTGTTATGATATTGCTTATTTTGCTACATAAATTTTAATATAAAATAAAATTTTAAAACATTTTAATATTAATTTATGGAGGAGTTATAGAAATATCCATCACAAAAATAAAGCCCCAGTGTTATGAAATGCAAATGTCATTCAGTTTCAGTATTGAAAAATGTTATAAAAAGCTATGCCATAAATTGCTTTATTCCCACTCATATTAGAATATAATATAAATACATATAAATGCATATACCCACATGGATATGTAGAGTAAAAGAGTATAAATTTGTTCACATTACCTTCTATAATTAAATTTATTATATTTCAGACATTAAATTGATTTAATATTTCTATTGTGATTCAAATTAGGATATGAGAATAGGGAGTCATAAATTGATGCTGAGACAGACATGTTTCCACTAAAGCCTGTAAATAATTTTAAAAGATACACCACATGTTTTCTGTACTTTTATCTACTACTGAAGATAGCACATGCTTGAATCATTGAATAGGAAGAAATAAAGTTGGAAATAAAATAGAAGGTAGTGAATAGATTTTATAGTGCTGGGATGTGGAATATATGCTACTGGAGGAGGTAAGTTACCATCAATCTTACATAGCTGTGAACCCTGTGATCTACAATAACATATTGCCCAGCAAGGTATGCTCACCGGTGCAGTAATGCTATAAATTAGATGAGAGTAACCAATAACTTTTTGATTGGATGTAGGGCTTACTATAGAAGAAGAAACCATATACTGTCTAGTTATTAGGACTAAAAATATATGGATAGAAAGGATAAGCTACTACTCGTATTCTACTGATAGGAATTGTGTCGAGTCAACTACTAATGATTTATCTTTATATCCTTGGATTGATACATCTTTCAGAACTCATAAGAGAAACTTTTGTTTGCAATAAATGGCAGTTAATACAGAGACTCAAAACTAATCAAGGTGTAGAATGGTCAGGTCTAATTCAGGCATCTATATCACAGTGCCATCCTCCCAAGGATCAGGGATCATTTCAGAAAAGAGGACCAGAAGATTGTAAGAGCCAAAGCTTGTGGGTGACTGTAGGGAAACTGTGTTTTCTGGAAACACTGGACAATTGTGTATATGAACATAGAGCAGTTGTCACAGCTCAAGATCTGCACAAACTCAAACCAGACAAAATTCCAGCTTTGAGAAGGAAGAAAGGCAAAACCCCACTCCTCATTAATAAACCGACTGGCAATTAATAACTTCGACAGGAGGAAGAAACTGTCTTCTTTAAGGTTGTAGCTCCTGGTAGTCCCAACATGCTTTACTGCGTGACTGTACACCTAAGCATATATAGGCAGTACTAATGGTACTTGCTATGTTATTATAAGATGAGAACACAAAGTTAGCTGGGTCTGGAATGGGTTATGTGTCTGGAAGGAAATGGGGGAGTTACCCATTGAAAGTATTTAAATACAAAATATGAAATTATCAAAGAATTGAGAGATTTTTTATAAAACTATATCACAATAAAATGAAAGCTTGTAAGTGGGTTAATTAATATGCATTTTGTAAGATTTCATTGAAATAACCAAGAATTACATCATCCAAATATGATTTTCAAATAAGTGCATTATGTTCCAAGAGTAACAATTTAGTCTCTATAATCAGGTAGTTTTTGGAGTACTTCATGATTGAAAGCACCACTACATAGGTGAGCATAGTTGTGTCCATTTTCAGAGGGGTAATCCATTCTATCTGCAATATTTTTCTCACAAAAGATTTTCAGTGTTTCATTCATTAGAATATTGCTAGTGAAACAAAAGAAAATATGCAGAAACTTTTATCCTATTTACAAAAAAGAAGATTTCTCAGATTTAATTTGGTTTAATGTAATATAGCTGGTTATTTTGGCTATTATTAAAATAAAGCCATGCTATATTACAAAATATATTAAGTTAATGATTCTTCATATTCACCTTCCCTTCCATCAACTCCTCTCATATCACCCCCTTCTTCCCACCTAATTTCTTATCCTTTTTTTTAACCCCATGAAGGTAAACTTGTGTTGCTCAAATACCCTTCAAAAACAAAATCAGTAATGATGCCACTATTGTTAACAGGGTCAGTATTTATTGATATTGTTTTTAATAATATATTTCAACAAAGAACTTTGCATTCTTAAAGTTTTTAAATCTAGAATATGATATTTTACTTAATATTTTTCCTATGAAGAAAGAAATAAAATAATAAGTAAAGAAATTATCAGTAACTAACACCTAGAAGAGTCTTCCATGACTACTAAAGAAACAAGGCTGAGCATCAGCTATTAGGGATGTTCCAACTACCCACTGATATGAGGAAGTTTTCATTATAAAGAATGGCATCTGAGGAGAGGGGTGCTGGGGGAGGGACTAGGAGGAGAGGAGGAAGGGGAAATTGTAGTCAGAATATGATGTATGAGAGAAAAATAAATATATAAATAAATTTAGAAAAAATGGTGTGCATGGGAGGCTGGATCAGGAGGGAGTCTCTGCAAGAGATTCTGTTCTTTCTGAGATGGACTTTCTAGCATCAGGGAGATTGAAGTATCATCATGAGTACAGTATAGACTAGGAAACTGTCAGTTTATGATAAAATAATTTTATAAAATAACATCACAAAATATTTCAAATTTAATTGCAGACAGTTTCATAGATAACTCTAGATAACATTAATAAATTAAGTATTTTAAAAAGTGACCAGCAAAGTGAGGAGAATAACATATACACATAATAATGTGGTGTGCTAAGGCAGAGAGTGCTTTTTTTTTTATTTCAACATGAACTGCACATTGAGTACCAAGCCGTACTTGGATAATTAATGAAATGTTAATTCAAAACCAGTTATAAAGAGTAACAAAATCAGTACTGGTGTATAAAACACGAGAGTGAGAGGGGTATTTGAAGTCGTGAGAGATCATTCTAATACAATTATCTACAAATTTTAATTTTTGTATTATAAAATGAAACTAAGTGATTTTATTTATAGAGAAAAGAATCCTTAAAACACTGCCATTGTTGCTATTACCTGAACAATTGTGTTGAGTTTCTAAAATGTCTTCAGGTTTAATCGGTTGATTTTCTTGGTAATGCTGTTCTGGCAATGCACTATCTCTTGACATATTTTTATCTCTAAAATTGCATATAATTGCACAATTGCTCTTCAATTCTTTTCTTTCTCTAAATATGCAATGTAGGTATAAAAGCCATTTCTTTGTTCAGTAATTAATTCAAACATAAATGCTTGAATGTCTTTTTTTTAAATCTACAATGCTTTGTGTATTTTTAACTGACAGTTAACTGTCCCTTCTTGTTTTCTTTTCTACATCATTCTTCTTTTACTGGGGGACATGTCTTGGTAGGGGAGGGCATCCCTGGTTTTTTTTTTTTAAATAATGATACTAACAATTGCTTCACTACTTAGAACACCAATATAGGAGCTATCAGTGCCCTCATTTAAAAAATGGCATAATTGCCTGTTTTCTGTTTGCTTGAAGTTGTCTATAATAGAGGCATAGAAAGAGTGGCTCAGTGGATCTAATGAATGTTTCAAATGTGGAATACTTTGTGTTTAATTCAAAACATATTAAGTATCTACTGTATACATATTCAATGTTAAACGTTAACATGAAATAAATCTTATGGCAAAGATAATACCACTCTCCGTTAGGTGTAAAGAATCATGGGCATAACTTCCACTTCTGATTTAATTTATTTCAATTAATGCAGTATCTCAAATAAAATTCCAAGTAAAATCAAGACGGGAAGATTTCCTTAGGGCAATGCTGTAACTGGGGCAGGAAAATGGAAAATGAACCTTTAAATATTTATTATGTCAACTATAAGTTATTCATTTTTCCTTGTATTAAAGTTTCAAGGTCTGTAGTAGAACTCCTATTTCTCTCTCTCCCCCTCTCTCCCCCTCTCTCCTTTCTTTCTCTCTCAAACACACACACACACAGATAGACAAAGAAAGACAAACATATTTTTTAATCTTATATTAATGTCTTTTTTGCTGTTCAACTGAGTACCTGGGTACTCAAATACCACAGAAAGTATGCACAATAGTTTATAATGATAAAGTTTATATTGATAAAGTATAAACATTGCCTTATGTGCATTTGATATGCTATAGCATACACAGCAATTCCTTCAGTAGCTGAAAGTGTGACATTTAGCATTAATAGGAGTTCACATTGTTTATTGCTAAGAAGCTCCAAGTGTGAATGAGTATCACTCTTTTCACCTCCAGTTACATGTGTATGTTATTAAAAGGTGCCTACCTAAATGTGAGATGAAAAAGGATGTCAACAACAGATGTGCAAAACTGAGAGGGAAACAGCCATGGATCCTCAACCCTACACAAAGAGCTACAGGCAATTGAAAAAAGTTTTCCTCAGAAACTTCCCAATTCATTGTCCAGCTCAAACGGTCAGTTCTGAAAATACACATATAAGTAACATTATATGGACTTAATAGGTTATATTTAGGAATATATATATTTGTGTGCATGTACATATACAGATATACACACATATGCATGCAACAACAATTAGTATAGAAAGAGGTACAAATTTAGAGAGTGGGGTGGGGTATATGCCAATATTTAGAAGGAGAAAAAAAGAAGAAAGAAGTGATTTTGTTCTGTTTTTATTTCAATCTCAAAAAAATGAAGTATAAGAAGGATGACAAAGCAACCATTAAGAGATTGTTAACTAATCAGGAATAAAAAAAGCAAATAACCTAATTTGCATTTCAGCATAAAAGTATTCATATCAAGAAGAGCATTTATGTAACAGGTACCATATCAGTAGATTCATATAAGCTATAGCCAAACCATATAAGCTTAAATACCTTATATTTCCAAAATAAATTTAATAGGTTAATATCAATTGTCACTTGGCTAATTTCTGATTTGCTGATATATTTTGATACCATCATCCCAATATATGTAAAGGTAAGATTAGTTCAAATTGTCAATAAATTTCTTGGATTTTTCAAAAAGTAAAATTAGGAAATTATAGATATTTTCTACTAGGAATTTCAGATTACGCATAATATTCATTTCCACAAAATTTATCAGGGGAAAATTAACTATTGATTAATAGTGGGATAAATTTGGTCATTTGGTTTTCTATGTTAATAAGGATATGTTAAAGTTTTAATATTATTTTTCCACATATTTGTCAATTTGTTAAATGCCTCTGTAGTAGTTTGAAAGAAAATGATCCCCATAGGCTTACATGTTTGAATATTTGGTCAACAGTTGGTGAAGATATCTGGGCTGGAACACCACAAGTGGCCTTTTTAAAAGAGATGTGTCATTGGAAGCTGGCTTTGATGAGATTTGAAAAATTACTATTTTGAGTTTGCTCTCTTGTCCTCCAATTTTGTAGATTGAGATTTGAACTCTCAACCACTGCTTTGGTGACCTGCCACCATCCTGTTTCTTCACCCACAAATACTTCAACACTCTGGAACTATATGTAAACCAGAGTAAAACTCTCATTTTGTGGTCTTCATCTGTATTTAAGAATATTTTCCTCAATGAAGAAGGGTAAAAGCTATACTTCTCTGTGGGTTTAAAGATAATATTTATAGATTTCATTTAGAGATTACACTGATTTAATAAATTACTGGTGCAGTTACTTTTTCAATAATTGATGATGACTTCATATGCACTTTGGAGTCTGCTGAGTTCCCAAACATGAGCTGATCAAGTGTGACATCAACAGATATGTCAAAATAAATGAGGAAAATTCTGTGAGGACTCAACTCTACACCCAGAACTACAAGTGCCTTGGGATATTTGGGAGCAGAAAATACAGTCTTTCCCAGGGTGGAACACAATGATTGATTATTCGGTATCAAAGAGTAAGCCCTAAAACATACATACAAATAAGTATATATGGAGTGGGCAGGTTATATTCTTGAATAAACACGTGTATACATATACATATGGCATGCAATAATAATTAGTGAAAAAAGAAGCCATGAAATAGAACAAGAGTAACAAAGGGTACATGGAGAGTATGGAGGGAGGTAAAGAAAAGATAAATATTTTAATTATATTATAATCTTTAAGAAAAGCATTTTAAAAAGCTTCCTTTTAAAGTAGCCTTGGCTTCCTACATGATTCTGTGGGGTTATAGTGGCACAAATGTTTAGAAAGTATCTTATTGGGTTTAAAGCCTTCTCCATGATATGGAACCCATGTCTGAAAGTGCTCTGGTGGCCAAGAACATGAGACTAGATTGGACATAACGTTGAAGGGAAACAGTATTATTGTTCTGATAAAGGAACACAGCAATAAAATGACTCCTAAAGATATTCGACTATGTCCACATGTCAGTGCCTCACTCAGATAAAATTAGAGAAACTTACCCTTACAGTGGGAATATGTGGAAATGAATAAAAAGACTTTGGAATACTAAGTCCTAAATGGAATATCTTTATCAAATCCCTCCACTCAGGTCTCTAAAAGGTATGGGGAAAAAGAGGATATAAAACACAAAGCAAACAGTGTCTTCCATATACAACCTATTACACATAAGAACTCACAGTAATTGTAAAGGCACGCACAGGGACTGTACAGGTTTAAATAAGAGAGGTTCCGAGTTCCTGCTCCTGCACTGAGGCTACCCACCCAGAGGGGTGAGTGTGCACCTGCCWGGCCAGAGGGGAGTGCATGGCACCTCCAGCTCCTGCTGCAGGGGCTTCTTGGCTGCGCACAGCCCTCCCCTCCCCCCCAAGTTCGCTCTTTTGTCTGCGGGGTACTTCGACCTCCAAGAGTCCTGTCCCTGAGCTGAGGACNGGCCAGAGGGGAGTGCATGGCACCTCCAGCTCCTGCTGCAGGGGCTTCTTGGCTGCGCACAGCCCTCCCCTCCCCCCCAAGTTCGCTCTTTTGTCTGCGGGGTACTTCGACCTCCAAGAGTCCTGTCCCTGAGCTGAGGACAACCTTTCAGACCGGTAAGTGGGTGCCATCCCAGGGCAGGGCGGAACATCCGGGAAAGGAGCACTGGGCCCCTTCAGCTCCTGCTGCAGGGGCTTTGTTCCACACATCCCTGACACCCTCCCCCCCAAGCCTGCCCTTGCACTGAGGCTACCCACGCTGAGGGGTGAGTGTGCACCCTCCGGACAGAGGGGAGTGCATGGCACATACAGCTCCTGCTGCAGGGGCTTCTTGGCTCTGCACAACCGCCCCCACCAAGTTCGAGCTTTTGTCTGCGGGGTCTTCGACCTACAAGAGTCCTGTCCCAGTGCTGAAGACAACCTTTCAGACTGCCTCCTCTATTGGCTGCAAGGTCCTTGGCCCAGGAACAGTGCATACTCCTGCACTGAGGCTATCCACCCATAGGGGAACACTTCCTGCTCCTGCACTGAGATCCACCCAGAGTCAGTCACAGCATAAACTGGACCAAGACGCCAAGACTCTCCTGGCTGAATTTGAAGGGAGAGATGGGCAGGCATCAATGCAAGAATTCCTCCAATAACCTGAAAGGCAACATGACAACACCAGATTCCAGGGATCACTCAACAAGAAGACTTGAACACCCTATTCCAGAAGAAGTAGAAGAAATCGACTTTAAATGTAACATTATGAAAATGATAGAGGACCTTAAACAGGATGTGAAAAACTGCTGTAAAGAAGTGGAGAAGACAAACAAAAAGGTAG
>LOJH01018671.1:0-20518 GCA_001685095.1 Ellobius talpinus
TTTCTGGCCAGAGTCTCATGAGGCAAAGGCTGGCTGACATCTTGCCAGTTAGCCATTGAACTTATCACTTCTTCTGCCTTCACCTCCAGAGTGCCATGATAACAAGCCTGCACTACTAGGACTGGTTTATAGCATTCTGGGATTCTAATCTTGAGTTTCTTGAATGCTAGGCAAGCACTCTACTACCTGAGCTATATCCCTACTGCTGTATCAATCTTTATCCCATCTGTTCTCTAGAGATAATGGAAGGATAATGCTTCAAGGCTTCATTTTGATGCTACAATTTACTAAGCTACCATTTTGCAAGAAGACTCCATGAGCATTGCATTTCAGAGTGTAATATCCTTCTTTGGCATCTCATGAATTTTCTGCCTCGATGTACACCATTTCTAAAGATTCAGAACACACTGTTACTGAAATAGTTCTGTTCAATAGCCCTCTTCCCTTTCCCATTCAACGCCCGAGTAAAGCAATCAGCATCCATAACTTCTTGGCTAAGACTCCTTGGACTCTATTTAAACCACCTGCTTCGATGGTTCTCTGAGATCAATGGGGGTATTTTTATTTTCTCACTGTCATTGTATAAAAGTTCCTTCACTGAAGGGAAATGGCTGAGAGGGGACAGACAGAGAATTGTTAAGAAATTAAAGGACCTTTAATGGATTGAAAACAAAAAACCATTTTGCTCTCCAGGGTGCATATTTATTTAACTAGACTGGCTTCAAAGTATCCTCAAACTTACAAATCCAATCAACCAGAATGACTTTGCAGTGGGTTTTCTCTCTAGTCCACTGGAGAGCTACGACTCTATATGACTTCTTAGTGACAATTATCTAATGGATAATGAGAACATAAAGGTAATGTATGAGTAAAATAGAACATCTGAATTTTTTTAAGTCAAGTGTTTCTGGAGTATTTGAAAAAACTTTTTGGCTATATTTTAAAATCTGAAATTTCCAGTAACAGCAAAACACATGGGCAAAATTCATAAAAATGGAAACAGTTAAAAATTATCTGAAATCATTTTGACAGCAATTAATTTCAAAGAGCATATATATATTTCCCTTAAATTTAAAGAAAATAAAAATTCATGAGAAAACACACTTTTTAAAAGAGAAATTAACCCAGAGTTTATCTTAAGTTAGAAAGGATATCATTAAATTGTATTTCTATTATCCCTCCTAATAAGGTAATTTTATTGCATTTTCCATGACCCACAGATAGTTTACAATTCTGTCTCAGACTTATAAGTACAGAAACAGTTTTAAAGCTTCATTTATAGAAGAAACATTACCCAAACTTATTGATTAAGAATTAAGATTTTGGAGACATATATGATACTCAAGCTCCTGTAGTTGTTTAATATTAAAAAGCAGATCAATAGTTAGAGTCAAAGAGTCTGACACTCTTCTTTCTTGATCACCCAGTGAAGGGACCTGGGGAACCCACTCCTCTTTGCATTCCCATGAGTCACCTTAAAACTAAAAGTACCACTAAGAAAGAAAGAAAGAATACCAAGAAGTATATAAAGCTCATCATTTTGAAAAATTATAATTAAACTTAAAACAAAATGTAATATTTAAAAATATAAAATGACCTTTATGTTCATAGCCCAGTCCTCCCTAGTCCCTTAGATACAACCCATTGCACTGTGCTTCCCTTTGAAATCAATGTTTTATTGCTGCCTTCTGGTCCTTCTTGTAAGGAAAATTCTCAAAGTTCAATAATGAAAAATAAATACTAGGATGTGGTAGCACATACCTTTAATCTCAGCTTGGGCAGGCAGATCTCTGTGAGTTTGAGCCCATATAATGTATAATAAAGGTCGGGACAGATAGGGCTACATAGGGAGATTCTGTCTAAGAGAAAAAAAATGAGTCTTCAAAAAACAAATAATACCTTCAAAAATTGTTTGGGGAAAAAGAAATTTAATTCATTATAATTATTTTTTCAAAATTAAAAGTTGAGTTATTATTTACATAATAAAACAAGAAATGAGCAAGCATATTTTATAAGTATTATTACTCTTATTTCAATTTTCAAAATTGCTAACAAACTATTTGAGAGGAAATTTTCTAGCTAAAGCAAGTTTAGAGAAAGGAGCAGAGGGGAGGTGTGGGGGGAGGAGAGTGAGGGGAAAATTGTTGAAATTAAATACCCCCCCGAGTCTTATGGGGAGAGTATAATTTGAATCAAATCTAAAGGACCCCAGTGTGAAGCTCTGATACTTTCAATGTTTAGTGAGCTTTTCAAGTACATATATAGCCAATGACAACTCTCACAGTCAAGTTTTATTAATGAATCCTAATGAAAATTGATTTCAGTTATTACTTATTTAATTAAAAAATATTGAGTATCATCAGAATTGATATTCATAAAGCTGAATGAGATGTATGCTGTACTTTGTCCACCGACCCCGGACTTATCCCTTTGTAGAAAAACAACAGGGATTTGTAATTTCAGTTAGTTGCTGAATTGATTTTAACATTAAAAACGTCATAAAAACATTGCTAAGATTGAAAGATTAAAACTGCATCAGTCATTAAATTCATACGGAATTTCTAAATATGTGACCGGAAGCTGAGTCTCTAAGAACCTGGAGACTGCAAGATGATATATTTGATAATTTTTGGACTTTTTAAAAAATATTTTCCTAAATTTTAATTTTATATACATATGGGGGGTTTACTTGCATTTATGTCTGTTTACCTACTCACATATATTACCTTCAGAAGCCAGAAAAAGGTGATGGATGCCCTGGGGTTGGAGACATAGTTGGTTGTGGGCCATCACGTAGGTCCTGGGAATGAAGCCAGGTTCCATGGAAAAGCTCTTTAACTGATGAGTTTCCCTCATTACTCCTCTTTTTTCTTTCTTTACTTTTAAAACAGCTTTTAAATTTTTATAAATTTTATTTTACGTGTATGACTATTTTGTCTGCATGTATGTATGTGCATCATGTATGTGTCTGTTGTCAGAAAACAGCATCAGAACCTTGGAGATGTAATTGCACCAGGTTGTGAGCCACCTTGTAGGTGCTGAGTTGAGCCCAGGTTTTCTGCAAGAACATAGATGCTCTTAACCACAGAGCCATCTCTTCAGCTCCTAAAATAAATGTAAAACTACTTAACATTTTATACAATTCCGGGTATGCAATAAAGACAGTGTGACTGAATTATCTATCAAATCTTCTATAAGAAATGTGTCAACCAATAGGTCATTAACATCATAAAGCCAGGAAAATATAAAGTCCATGAGAAATTAGCAAACAAATTAGAAGAAATGAATGCAGTCATCATTCTCCACATCCCTAAATACTCCATCTCTTCTTATAGTAAATTGCTACTCATACTGAATCTTAGTAACCATGTGCTTTATCTGCTAACCATCACTTAACAAATTTAAGATTGCAGAGTGGGCTTTGGTCTCCTATTTCACCTCACCTTCCTCAATGAGAGCGATTCAGGTGGTCATAAGATCTTATGCAGGAGCCACTCAGTCACATGGCTTCTATGTGGTTCTAATTTTGGCTCTTGGTCTACAAGTTACTGTAGCGTCATATATGTATTCTAATGTGGTCTTTCCTTATCTCCTTCTCTAAAGGTCATCACCCATCACTATATATTTGAAACAATAATCCATCTTTTGCCCTACCCTCCTACTTTCAGTTGAGTAATCTATATACTATTGACTTCTTTAAAGATTTTATTTTCTCTGGCCAACAATAAGAAATGTACTAACCACCTTTTATGTTTTAACCATATAGGGCCACATGCAGCTTCTCTTTGGTGTACTTCATCACCCATCCATGACCTGGGCTTATGATGCATAGAGCCCATGTTTCTGGTCTTCTGTACAATATCTTTAGAAATCTCTGGTTGCTGTGATAAACATCCATCTCCTTTGTCAAATAATATACTAATAATGAAACTGAGATTTTAAAGCAAAATGCAATGTTAATCATGTATTTTATTGAAATTGTATAGTAATTTCAATATTTTATTGAAATTATATAGTAATATCAACAATATATAAAAATAAATCTCAACTTATCAAAAAATAAATTAAACTTATAAATTTCTAATCATTCTGAAACAATATAAATCTGTTGGGTTTATTTTGGGTTTACATGTTTAGCTTAATTTTGAGCAAGGTTAAAATCTTGTTTTCTAACCATTGCCTTACATTATTTAAGAATTTGTTATTTAATGTGACCAATCAATATATAGTTGACATTGTAGAGACCAAATAGATGTTGAACAGGCCCTGTACTGGCTTATTTATTAACTGTGGTTTATTATTTTCAATATTATTATTTCAAAAACGTGTTTATTAGAATGTTTTATAATGTGGGTTTAGAAGTTCAAGGAACAAAGTGTATAAAGCTCCAAATCACTATCCATTCAAGGATTTCTTTTAATATAAACAACAAATTATGCCAAGCAAGCAAAATAAGCACATACACGCGAAACCCTGCCTGTGAACCTCATGGAATAGAAATAAACTGCTTGAGATTAGAGTTGATGATGGTGAGGAAATCTTCAGTAGACAGCTGAGGGGTAAAAAGCTGTCTCATAGACACACCTTGGTAGTACAAAGCGAGCAGTAGGAAGGTTGGATACTCTATGGCATAGGACAATGAAAACAGGAGCCAGAATACCAGTCCTGGCTTAATTACTGAGACTTGTCTTGCCAACACTCAAGAAAAAAAATTCAGGAAATGAGGCAGTAAACACTATTATTAATATTCCTTGAAATTATGCCATTTCCCATACTTTGATGTCTAAAAGTCACGGTTATAGGTTCTGAAAAAGATCAATCAGATTACGATGCTGTCCCCATCTTTCACAAGCAGTGTAGTCTCCATTGAATTAATCCACTCACATTTCAGTCTCTTCATATGTATAAAGAAGACATGGTGATAGATAATGCTTAAAATGCTTACACTCCTCAATACACTAACATCTCTAAAGTATTCAAAATGAGAGTACCCATTATAATACTATATAATTAGCTATTAAATATAATCAATTACTTTGTAGCCCGAAACCTGAGAACTGAAATCTCTACTACAGAATATAATCTCTCTACTTCGAGGTAACTGCCGGTTGATTGTAGGAGGATGAAATCATGCTCTACTGCTGATTTCTATGAGTGGATTAACAAAGTGGAGCATCCAAGTTAAATGAAGTACCAGATGACTGGTGCTTTTGGTCATCTGAGAAAAGAACAGCAGTCCTGTGATGCTTCTTAACCAGACAGTAGTGGGTTGTTCCCTGAATTATTGAGAGTTTCACTAAAAAATTTCCAGAATATCTCAGCAATATCTGGATTCTAGAATATTGTCGGCATTATGTACAAAAATGCTTAACAGCGAAAGATTGAGCAGTTTTTCAAAATACTGACTGCAAATGTTAGATAATTATTAATTAGTTCTAAATTATCATGTGTGTTTTTCTGTATTTATAGCCAAGCACAGGTCACTGGAGATTTATGGTGCTCTGTGAAAAATTGTGCTGACCTGGCAGTTGCCTCCAAGGAAGGAGGGGCTTCAGAACCCGCTGCATGAAACAATTGCTCTTCATTATGGAGTCAAGCTTGGATTCCGGCACACATATCCCTGGGTTCTTGACTTATTTTCAAGTCCTTAAATTCAGTTGACAATAAAGCTACCAGAAGATGAAAGATTGGCCTCTTATGTGGTTTTCTGTTACACAACATAGTATTTTGGCCATTGCAAATTTTCATAGTAGTGAACAAATACAACTAATGTCATGAACAAATCCAGTTTTGTACTGGACTATGAAATGATTGCAAACACTTGCTCTCTTGTCTCTGTTAAGATGGAGCCCCTTAGTTCTCTATTTACCCTTTTCTTATGAGAAACAATTAATTCCACATTCCCTCTAAGGAAGGACCTGAAGTAGCTCAGGCTGAATATAAAGTTCACAAATGTCATAATTCTAATTCCTTTCAGGTAATGTCTGTATTTTAGATGCAACCTTTTCATCTACTTTACTAACTAGCTATTTTTCTATCACTGCTCTCTAGGGAAGGAAACTGGACCATTGGTCACATAGTAAGAAATGGTTTTTGCATTTTTTCTTCCTCTCTATAAGTTTTTAAATAATTTTACTAGCAGGTACTTTTTAAATGAACAAATTGTGGTACATCATAATATAATCCTTTAATAAAAATCAACAAATCTTCACTTCCAAAATGTGGTAGAATAAACACGTAAGGAATTTCTTTCTATTTTTATTTTCCTAGAAAGACACAACCTTCTCCTAAGAAGGAGGATCCTGTCACACAGAAGCCCAGAAGCCCTTATAAAGTCATTCAGGGAGGATGGCTGAATCTCAGAAAAGACCCTGCCAGACCTACTGACAACAAACAGCCCCACATTTGTTCTCTGCAGTCCATTAAGAAGCCAGGGCACCTGCTACATTTTAAACACTATTCTAAGATGTGGGAGTTTGTGTTCAACAAGGAGATGGGCTAGGATTTTACAACCTACATCTGATTTTAAAAATTAGTAGATTTATAGATTGAAAGTGCCAGGATCACAAATAGATGTTAAAATTCTGCAAAGGATGCTCATACGAGATAGTAGCCTTCTAGGTTAGTATTTCCTCAACAATAGCATTCCTCTCTCAGCAGTGTTTGTCTGTTTAACTGCCCTAAATTCTTTAATATGTGTATTCTCCAGGAAAAAACTTTCATTTCTTTTGCTGTGTTGCAGATGTAAAATGCATTTACAGATCAATTTCTTATCAATTTGGGAACATCTTCTTGCTATCACTCTCTTAAAGTTCGTATGAAGGAAGTCTAAGCAGTTGGTTATAGTATCTCACCATGGGTAAGTATATAAAGATATTTTAAATATAATTTTAAATACCTAGGTATTCTATAAACAATACAGACACAGAGATATTAATATAATCTTTCTAATAATGAGATAATTCCTACAAAGTAATGACAGGTTTAACATGCAAGAGTTCCTCAATAAATAAGTGTAGTTAGTATCCCTGCTACTGAATAATATAATCAACCTCTATGCTAAAATCCAGCATCTTTTCTGCAATACTCTCTTTTTTTATGGCTTGCTATTTTGCTCCAGGGAACCAAGATAAGATTCCTACCTCTTGCCTTCCAATTACATTGGGCCTTAAAAGCTAAACTCTTTAATTGCAATTTTATTTCTTCTCCCAATCACATTCTCCCCAAGGAATTTTGGTAGAAGTAAGTAGAACTAACAGAAGCAACAGTTTTATAGCCAGGCACAAGCTTCAAGAATTATGATTCTGCATTGGCAGACAGACAAACTCAGCTAATGAGGGGCAGAATCCAGTAACCTTTTCTACTTCAATCAGTTCTGATCTAATCTCAGGTTTACAGCACAAGTCACTGGCAGTCAAAGTTGTGATGACAGTAGATTTCCTTGCCCTACCATATCATACAATGGGCACAAGTAGCTACCAGACTAAGTGCAATCGAGTATTTGAAAAGATTCAGGTTCCACAGGAGCCAAAAGAACCCTGATAACTTATGCTGTTATCAGAATACTTAATATAATCCTTAGTCCTAAAATGTGGGTCTGCCAAAATGTGAGAATTTGCAGAAGTACAAATAACCTAGGAATGCCTGCCTGTTTCCAGGCCCCCTGCTTGTTCATGAAGAGACATGCTCCCTAATCCACATCCCCAAACAAATGCTGAAACAGGGGAGTGTATCTTCCCTTCCGCACACATGATGTTGGGGAGGGAAGAGGCAGAAAACAGACTTTGCTAATTACTGAAAATATGGCAAAGCTCTTTGTTTGCTTTTAGAGTATTTCTAAATGTCTGTAAGACTATTATCATAATGAAGAATTTCACTCAGGAAGTCATAAAAAACCACTGTGGTCTTGTGATGGGGATCATATCAAATATTTAAAAACCCAGTTTCACAATTAAAGTGGAATTAGCTTCAAAAAGTGGTTCTGAAGCATCTACTGTATGTCTAATAATGTTCTAAGCATCCAGAACAATGCCACTTTATTTGATATATGCTACAATGATCCTATATTGCCAATATGTACTCAGGAGTTTTCCAGTTTGTTCAGGGATCTTTCCCCTTATACATCTAGAATTCTAATGAGACAAACAACCATCACAGCAGAAGAACAGCAGTAATTTGTGTTTAATCCCATTCATTTTCAGCAGCAGCAACAAGGCGCTGCTCAAACCCGGTTTGTCTGTGCCGATAAGATGGGCTTAATCCTACTTACTCAAGACAATGGCATCATGGGTGACTCATGGGGTAGTGTGTGAGAGAATTCAAAATTAATGATACTCTTTTATTAGCTAAAGAAGAGTTTTTCTATTTGTGGATTAAATATGTTTGTTCTGTTTCAAGACAAAGTCTCACTGTGAAGACTAGGTGGGTCTCAACCTACTGAGTCTGTCTGCCTGTTTCCTGAGTGGGCACTGAAGGCATGCACAGCCAGGAGAAACTGTTTCTAATCAAAATCTCACACCTTTGAGATTTTTACGGCCTCAACAGCGCATCTGAAAGAAGGAAGGTGGCCTTGTAGAATGGTGAATGACTTGATCCATTTGAACTCCTCCCCTACCACCCCTATAATTTGCTTTTTTTATTTCTCCTCTGATTTTTCTTAAGAAAAAGTTTAATTCAAATAGACCATGGACATATCAAGATGCTTTCATGTTCTGTGCTCCTTGCATATCAACCCAATCAATTGGGAGGATGAAAGGATGGCCAGATAGTGCAAATTCTCCCTTGAGGATGGGTGGAATTGGTATCTCACCCTATTCAAATACAGAGCTCTTTCAAGCCCAGATCAATGGCTGCAATCTCCACACCTTTCCTGAACCAGAGGACTCTGGTTTTGCTTTCTTTCTTTGAACTCTGCTCTGTCAGTCTTGGACACCATAGGAGCCAATTCTATATTTCTACTTTTCTTTTATTCTTCTCTGGATGCATAATTTGCTCCCTCTTAGTAACTTTTGTTGAGAATGAAGTGATTACCTTATCAACTGATAGCAATTAAAGTATTAATATATGCCTATTTTTGAGCCACTCCCCTTTAATTCTATGCCACTTAAAAGCACAAATGAAACTTTTCAACTCTTAGTAATGAGCTGAGGGACCTCGCCAAAGCCATTCTCTGTAAGTCAGTGCAAAATGCAAAAATGTTTAGGAATCATTTCTCTTGTCTTCAACTTTATAGATGGAACCACATAGGCATGCCATAAATTTTAACTGATTGTAATCAACATATTTTATCCCACAATTTACAAGTAACCAGGAGCCGCTGCTCCACATATTCAAAAGAACACGTTCTGTTTTCAACCTTTCCCTGCTGTCATTTTCTGGATTCTGTCCTAAGGCCAGTGGCTGCAAAAGGAACAAATACTACTTTTAAATATATCTGAGCAAACCTGTCCAGTCAATGTCTAAAAACAAAGAGAGTTACAAACTTTTTGTTAATAAAAATTAAGATACAGAAAACCAATGGTAGCTTTGTTAGGTTCTGGCCTCCAGAACACACATTTATCCACTTTCAAGTTTTCCTCACTCCCAGCCCTCCAAGACACTCTCCTGGGGCTGAGTTTCACTTTTGATTTCACCTGTGAGCACAGGGCCTTGTGAAGTAGCTTTAGAAATCTTCGAAGGTCTATGGGTTTGGATTTTGGCAGGCAGTTTCTTTGATCATTCTCAGAGTCTGCCACACACAAGCCTCTCCACCCCCACACTGCACCCTAGAGCACCACAGTATCTGAGAAACCTCCAGTTTCAATCACTTTCTGCTTTTCCCTCAAAAGAAATCTATGCAGTCTTTGTATACAATCTGTTTGCAAGCACTCTGATTTGAAGAACTTAGAGATCTGAGAAACTGCCAGCTCTTTAAAATAATAGAGCTATAAGAGTTTGATTAAGGATAATGAAGAAGTTGCATATTCTTTTGTACACATTCCCCTTTGCCAAACAAGGAATTCAATGAATGGTATGGCTGATAGTTTCCAAGGATCTTTCAGCAGATCTACTTGGGGACAAGATTACACGTTGTCTTTGGGAAGCTGTAACAGAGGCCTCCAATTTCCCCAAAGATTATTGCACCAGGAGACATTTAAACAATGCTAAGAACATAGAACAATTTCAAGTATTTGTGTTTGTTTTCATAAAGCACAATTGCTGTTAGATGCAGTGATATCTTGGCCTGGCTATGGTGTTCTGTAGTTTGTTAAACACTAGTTCAGATGTTGCTCTAAAGACATGTTGAAGATTTGACTGGCATTTGCAATTAAGTGAAGATGATACTTCATAATTTGGAAAGGCTCTGTTCAGTTTGTGGATAGCTTTGAAAGTCTAAGGGTGCTTAGAGAACAAAAGATTCCACCTCCCAATTGCTGCCCAGAAATTGTTCCCAGATTTTCAGGCTTTAGATTCTGCTTCAACATTGAACTAACAGAATCACTAGCCTGCTGGTTTGTCCAAGAGGATTTGGAACTGTCAACCCCCCACAAGTTCCTAAGAAAATTTCTTAAAATCAATCAGTATCTCTTCTTTTGCCTTTCTCTTCCTCTATATTTGTTCATAAACATCAGTCTGTCTTCATATCAGAACACATACATGCACTTACACATATACAGGCACACATTCAGCTTCTCTGGAGAATCAAACTGGTGTAGGCATTGAAGCCAATGTTTATGAAGCTTTGTTTATGAGTCAGCAGGGCAGTTCATTACTTTTCTTGCAGTTATTACTATTAGTTTTTAATGAGTTACTATCAAAATGTGGGCAATACTCTAGATCATATAACTTTGAATTCTACACAGACTTTTCTCTAAAAATTCTTATAAACAAACCACAGACTACTTTAAAGAACTTTGTTACAGAGGAAAATATTTTGTTTAATATGAGAAATCAATGTAAAGAATAGTACTTTATAGCATAGACGAAGGGTTGAAAGGTGCTGCAGGGATCAGGTGACTCCTGTTTGCTTAGAAACCTCTCTCCACCCAGCTGTTTGTCCTGTGGTAGGCTTTCTGATAAGAAAGTATAAGTAGGATTCTTTGATCCCTTGTTTTTATCTGCCATGTCTGTGCCCATAGGCAATTGCTTATCAATGTGCCCATTACAAGAAAAGAACCTTGCCTTCTTGGACTACACACAAGGATGCTCCGAGGTGTCCACACTCTGCGCTGGACTCTGGAATCTTTGAGTGCCCTTCATGCAGCAGTCCACACAAGCTGTGCTACATGAGAAGTAAAATTAAGCTTTCGATGTTGGTTTAAAGAAGTCTCTTCTGTTACTCACAATGCACATAATGCATTTGGTTGCAAGACATGCAGATTTTCCCCCATTCTGTTTTTCCAAAGTAAGTGGCAAAATTCAGGCAATTGTGTTTCTGGAAAGGTGAAAGAGGTCAGGTGTAAGTTTTCAGAGAGATGATGCTTTTATTTTGAGTGGGTGGCACTCACTTGTCATAGATGCTCTAATTGAACGTGAGTTTTGGTTCTCATAATGCTAATAAGAATGGAACTGATAAAAATGAATACTTTTGTCAGGAAGGATATAGGGGATTTTCTTGCCTAGACCCCAAGATCTTTAAATTGTGGGAAATTTGCACATGAAATAAATCAGGGTCTATGTAATAGAAATGACGGTTAGATTCTGATTTCATTAGAGAGTGGTTTAAATCTACCTATTTATAAGCCAAATAATAATTATGCTGTTTTATGTAGTTAAAAATATTTAAAATTTAGAATATAGGGTATTTAATATAAAGCTCTGAACCAAAGCTATAACGATATCCTAAATTATATATTTCCCTTCAATAAAATATATATCAAGAGCATATAGCACTCAAAACTAAACATAATTTTGATGAAAACTGACTTTAAAATATTGTTCAGAATTTATGAATTTTAAATTTTGAATTAGGTTTATCAAAATCAATTCCCCAATGTTTATGTTTCTACATCTATATCTATGCATCAAGAACTAGAGGAGACATCATCATCCCCAATTTCAAGGTGTTATACAAAGCTATAGTAATAAAACCATCTTGATATTGGCACAAAAACAGACACATGGGTCAACAGAATCAAATTGAAGACTGGGACATAAATATAAATATCAAAGGACAGTTTACTTTTTTATAATGAAACCAAAAATACACACTGGAAAAAATAGCATCTTCAACAAACTGTTCAAACTGGGCACCTGCATGGAGAAAAATCAAGCTTAGTATCTGTCACCTTGCACAAAACTTAACGTCAGATGAACAAAGACCGCAACAAAATCCCAGATACACTGAAGCTGAGAGAAGAGACAGTGATGACTAGTGTTGAACTCATTGACACAAGAAAAAAAATTCTCAACAGGCACTAAGATCAAATATTAATAAATGGGACCTTATGAAACTGAAAAAGTTCTCCACAGCAAAGGACACTGTCATGCAGATAAAGCAGCACCCTATAAATGGGAAATGATTTTTTACATCCAATAGAGGGCTGATATTTAAAATGTATATAGAGTTCAAGGAACTAGAAATCAAGAAAATAAATGACCCAACAAAATATATTTAAAATATATTTAAAATAGAATTATCAAAAAAGGAACCACAAATGGCTGAGAAACAAAGAAATGTTCAAGATCCTTAGCCACTAGGGAAATGAAAATCAAAACTACACTGAAATTTCATCTTACACCAGCAACAATGGCTAAGATCAATAAAACAAGTGGCAGCTCATGCTGGTGAAGATTTGGAGTAAGGGGAACACTTATTCATTGATGGTGGGAGTGCAAATTTTCATGGCCACTATGGAAATCAGTGTGGCAGTTCATTAGGAAGATGGGAATTGATTTACCTCAAGATCCAGCTATACCACTCTTGGGTATGCACCAAAACAACACTTCATCCTACCAGGGACTCTTGATCAACGTTGTTCATTGATAATACATTCATAATCACCAGAAATTGGAAACAACATAGATGTTCCTCAACAGATAAATGGATAAAGAAAATGTATCACATTTAGACAATTGATTATTCCTCATCCATTAAAAATTTAATCATGATGTAATTAAATTCACAGGTAAATGAATGGAACTAGAAAAAAAAATCACCCTGAGTGAGGTATAACAGACTCAGAAAGAGAAATAATGTATGTATTTACTTGTGTGTGGATATTAGTTATTAAGTCAATGATAACCAAGCTTCAAGGTTAGGTATAGACGCAGCTATTAGTAGGAACAGATAGATCTTGTTAGGAAAGGAAAATACAATAGATAGTTATGAGTGGATGGAGGTGGGGATGGGAGGATCAAGTATGGATGAAGAGGGGCTGAAGGAGGGAATATGAAAAGAGACAGTTAAAGTTGAAGGGGCAGTATGGAAACCTAGTATAGTAAAAACTTCCTAAAATATATACATATATAAAGGCAATCTTAATTAAATTACCAAATTTCATTAAGCATCCCAAATGGCCATTTCTTGTCACTAAATGAAGCTTCCAATACTGGGATTGGCTTACATCTAGTCTAGTTATAGGCTAAAGGGGTTCCATGGGAATCCCTAAACAGCCCAGGCTCCAGGCTACTACCAAGACTATAGGTTGTTCTCTGAATACTGACAGCCAGGTCCCATTACTGAAGACAACAATTACACAACTCACTGAATATGGAATAGCTAAGCTGGTACCTACAAGGAGCCTTCACCCCCATGTTCTAGTGTCTTTGATATTAAGAAGGTACTCTATAGGCTACTAAAGGGAAACATAAACATGAACCCAGCCAAAACTCCTGTGGTCTACAATGGTGTCCTGCCAGCAAGATATCTTAGTGCCCTGGTGGCACAAAGCTCTTGGGCATAACCAACAAATACCTAATTTGACTGAAGGCCAATGCATGAGAGGAAACCCATAGCTGACCCTACTTGGATGACCAAGAGCCTGAGACTAGATATGCCAGTGATTCACAGTAAAATCAAATACTACAAACAACAACAAAATCGTGCTAATAAAATGATTCCTAATGACATTCTGCTCTACTCATACATCTGTGCCTTGCTCAACCATCATCAAAGAAGCTTCCTTCTGCAGCAGATGGGAACAAATACAGAGACACACAGCCAAACATTATGCAGAGTGAAAGACCTGGAACACTAAGTGAATATTTTCATCAAATACTCTCCTCAGGGTTGAGTGTGCCTCAAGGAAGAGGAAGGAGAAAGAGTGTAAGAGCCAGAGGAGGTGGAGGATACAAAGCAAATAAGACCCTGTAATCATCACGATCAGAGCTCATATAAACTCACTGGAATTGAGCCAGCATGCACAGGACCTGCAGAGGTCTGCACCAGGTTCTATGCTTATATTATGATTTTAAGTCCAGTGTTTTTATGGAATTCCTACGTGTGTGAATGAGAGAATTTCTATTTCTTGTAACTTTATGAGACACTTTTCCTTCTCTTTGCTTATTTTGTTCAATTCCAATGTTATAGTTTTTGTCTTATTTTATTTTATATTTTTTTACATTATTATTATCCCTTAATATCCCTTAATATCCCTGTTTGTTTTCTAGTGAGAGACAGAAAAAGAGTTAATCTGGAGGGCAGGGGAGGAAGGGGTACCTTAGAGGAGTGAGGGAAGGGAAAACCATCATTAGGATGTATTATGTGAGAAAAAAATCTATTTTCAATAAAAAGAAAGACATAGTTCTTTGATTTAAAAAATGACTATAATAATTAACAATCACTTTCTGTGATAGGATAACATAGAAAAGAATTTCATTTTTTCCTTAAAATGAAAAATTTTTTCTTCAACATTTTATACTATGAAAATATAATTTTAGATGATATTCTTTAGCAATCTAGAAATATGTTCTCCATATATAGATAAAATTAATACTAAAAGTGTTCCATAAAGCTGTTTATAAAAATGTAAAAGAACAGTACTGTTTAAGTAAATATTTGAACATAATGCATTAACTTTTCTGATAGTTTTAACTGATCTTAGATTTAGAATAATTTTAGATTTTTTTCATTTTATATTGAAGTTAGTTAAACTATTAAAAGTGAACCCAAAACTGTGTTTTATTTTAAAACAGTGCTGTGGAACCAATCCTAAGGCTTTGAGAGAAGAAAGGCACTTCACTAAAACTCCATATCTGTATGTTTAGCCCCCATGCATTCTACACTCTCAATACTAGATATCTGTCAATTTATATAAGTTCATTACAGTATTTTACAGGTTTTCTTGAATTTAGTTTTAGCCACAAAACTAATAATGCTTTTACTGAATAAGGCCTGAATAATTTTTCTGTATAATTTAAGTATAGTTCACAGTCCACACCTTTTCTTTCCATTTTGTTAAAGTACATACAAACATCTACAGCCTGCAAAGTCAAACATAAGAAACACGTGTTTATATTGCTGAGTACTAGTCCAATAATGTAAAATTTATATATCCCAGAAAGATAACAGTGCTACATAAAATTCAGACTTAAAATTGCCAATGTAAATCTTTTGTCTTATTTCTTTGGAACTATATCATTCACACAAAGTATACTACATGTATAAACATTATATTTATATTATTTGGAAGCATAACTCATCATTAGTAACAAGATCTCTCTCTCTCACACGTGCAAGTGCACACACACACTCCCCCCACACACATCATGCATACAGAGTATGATTACATTTGCAAGCGAAATGGATATTTTTCAGTGAATGGGTCACTTCACTTCATGTACTCTTTTCTATGTCCTCAAAATGTCGTCATTTACTTTCTCCTTAAGTTACTATTTCATTATTTTGCTTTGAAATTGACACCAGTACATTCTTTTGAGTCAGAACTATCTCTATGGAGTTTGTTAACCTACCTTTTACAAGAGAAAGGTAATACATTGTTTCTTGGTGTTTCAAATCTCCAAACTAATTTATGATGGGAATAGGCATTATTAAAAACTCAGGGGCTGATAAGATGTCACAAGAACACTTACTTGTTCTTGCAGAGGACCAGTGTTTGGTGCCTCGCACATGCATCATAGCTAACAACTCTCTGTACCTCCACTTTCTGACCTCTATGGGGACTACATGTGTGTGGTGCACAGTCATGGATGTGGGCCAAACACGTATACACATTTTCAAAAGTTCATGTAAAAAATCCTTAATGAAAATATGATCTTAAGTACATTATCCTTTACACTGTGTCACATTGAAAATTGAGGGCAAATTGCAAGATTTTGCTTTCATAGATCTCTCAAAGAAAGTTATAACCCTATCTATCTAATCTATCAAGAAAAGAGGAATTAAGAAAGAAATCACAGTTCTGTTTTTTAATGACTAGTTCCAAAAATTTTTTAAGAACTTTAATTAGCACTATCATTTTTTCCTAAGCAAAACACTAAAATGTGAACAAATTTAGAGTGTTATTACTTTTTAGAGAAAAAATAATTTTAATTTAAATTCCACTTAGGAAAAAGATATGTTAGGACCAAAAAGACTGCTCAGTGGTCAAGAATGCTTGGTGGTGGTGGCGCACAACTTTAATACCAATGCTCGGGAGGCAGAGGCAGGCAGATCTCTGTGAGTTTGAGGCCAGTGTGGTTTACAAAACTAATACAAAACAGCCAAGGCTACATAAAGTAACTGTCTCAAAAAACTACAAACAAACAAAGAAAAAGAAAGAATAATTGCCATAACTTTCTACCTTCAGGGTATCTGGCACCTTCTTCTGACTTCCTTTGGTGCCTGTACCAACACAACAAACCCAGACACATAAGTAGAAATAAAATATTTTATTTTGTGAAGGAATGACATTATTTATTTTGTCTTTATGTAGAGCAGAATTTAACCTCAGACTAAGTAGAGATGTGAGAATTGTTTTCTATTTGTTTATTTTATTACAGGTGTGTGTGTGTGTGTGTGTGTGTGTGTGTGTGTGTGTGTGTGTTTTCATCCTAGATGTTCAATGTGTTGGGTGGAAGATGACAGCAAAATGGGTGATATTTATCAAGACTTGTCTTCTATGTTCCCGTTTCTATCACTCAGACTGCAATTTTCTACACATGAAGGAATGTACAAATGAATCTTGCCATTGGAATTTAGCAGAAAGCAATCTGAGTCATCTCAGGGAAATGTATGAGGCTTTCAGTAAGTGATGTGCTCTCTCTTTCTCCCATCTCCCTTTCCAGACATGTCCATATGGTTTAGCAGGAGATGCTGGGTGCCCAACAGATGTTGAGTCTGTTAGGTAGAATTTAGACAAAGCAGGACCTGCTAACTGCAATAAATACATTCTGAAAATAGTCTCTAAATTATCATAATGATAAATAAATGACCCTTAGTTAAACCACTGAGTGCTAGAACTGATGTCTATAGTTAGTGGCATAAATAATTAGAACAGTATGCATGATAAAATAGTCTATAAGAATATAATCAACATCAAGATCAATGAACTCTAGACAATTACCTTTAAGACTTATTTGTATGCAGGTAAGAAGTAAATGGTGACATTCCTATAGTTTTCAATAGAAGAAAATGATATAAATAAATAAATAAATTTACTTTGCTAAAAGGAAAATTTCCTTAATGTGATAAAACATTTACTAAAAGCTATAATATTACACTCAATAATTCAAAACACGAAAATAATGCCGTTATCATCACTCTCATTCCTCAGAGTAATGGAGGGTCCAACCAGGGAAATAAGGCAGCAGATGAAACTACTGTAAAAAGCATAAGGACTGCAAAGAAAAGCTGCTGTTAATCATTGCAACACAATTACACTTTTAACAACCCAGACCCAACCTAAAAACCATTAAAGTTACTAGTGTGGCTGGCTGTCACTGGGCATGAGGCCAGCGCTGTATGAGAGCAGACTCGCTACCAACCCTGTCAGTTAACGTTCCAGCTGCTTGACTGTCCTTTACACCCTGCCTCTTCCTGACTCTTCCATACTGATCTCCCCTCAGCCTGCCTTGCGGAGTCGAGATGGTTTAAGCACAAATTTGACTTGCACCGTGCTTTCCTTAGAGTGTGAACTTCAGAAGCTTGATAACTCCCAACCCTTAGCTCTGCTTTCTCAGTATTTTTAAAAATCAGAGTCTGTTTTAGGAACTAGCACAGTCTTTCTCAAGAACTTAAAACTTGAAAATGCAGTAGTGAATGCATTTGTCATAGAAGGTAGTGGCCTTGAGGTAGCAGCCCATCTGCCAGTCCCTTGTTCTCTGCTACAAACTTACCAAACTACATCCTGTCATGAGGATAGGAGAAGGTTTACTTTTTCTTTGTAAAATGCCCTTTTATGTACAGTGATTCCCTAGGTTTTCAGACGGTTGCTCTTAAAATCTCTCCTTGGTTCTGGAGAAACAAACATGAAAATTGACTTCTCTCCCTCTCTGCAGGTGTCTTCGGCAGTTTTCCTAAGATATTAAACCTTAAGAAGGAAATTTTTGGCACTACAGACCAGGATCAGATGGAAAATACAATGTCCTTGAGGCACTAGAAATTAAATTGGGAATTCAAGAACTAGTGAGATGTTTCTCTGGATAAAGATGCTTGCACCAAGGATATTGACTTGAATTTGACTTCATAACTCACAAGATTGAAGGAGGGAAATTACTGCCACAAGTTGTCTTTTGACCTCTCCATGTGCCCATGTGTCTCTGTACATACACATGTGTGCCTGTATGCACACACATATACACACAAATAAATGATTATAAAAATAAAAATTAAAAATTCATGATATTAAATTCTTAGGAAAAATTCTCTTACCTTCTCTATCTACACAGTAAACCACAATGATTTCTGGTAGTCAGGTTAGGAAAGTGATAATGATATAAAAGGGTATGAAGGATTGAGGTAGAGGCTTAAATTCTTCATTTAATTCTGACATAATTCATTTAAGTCCATGTAATTCTGATCAAAATTCCAGAACATAGAAGGTTCATAAACTGATTAATAGGAACAAAACTGACTTAAAATAGCAGTCGATAAAATTATAAAGAACAAGGCAAATACTGGTCCTTATGCTATCACTGATGATTAAGAACCGTAATGTTGACACAGACCTTAGCAAAACAATCAGAACAAAACAGAGAAGCCAGGAACAGGTTCACACATCTAGAGAAAGTTGATTTATGGTAAGGTTGATTCTACAGTACAGAGAGGGAGGTGTCTGTCTTTTTAAAAGTGCAAGTCCATTGGCTAATCATCTAGAAATTGTTGTTGTTTTGAATTTCTCAACTTTTAATTATGTACACACATGGATATTTCTTTGGGAGTATATTACATGCATGCTGGTGCCTAAGGAGGCTGTCATCTGTTACATATCCTGAACCTGTATTTCCAGTTACCCCACATGGGTGCTGGGAGCTGATATTACCTGATAGGGTCAGTTAATGTAATAGACACATGAGCAAAAAAGAATGTATGGCAGGAGGTATTCACATAGTCAATGAAATAGATGGTGTTCAAAGTTTGGCCTTATTGTTCATCAGAGCTATCCAAAACCAACATTAAGTGCACTGTGTGTAGCCATGTCTGCTATAAATGATATAATAAACATCTGTGGGGTACAATTTTCTCTCAGTACATATACACAGTGCTAAACGATGGAATCAGAGTAATTACCCAACATCTGTAACATTCATTCCCCATTGTAAGACCGCAAAATAATCTCCTTCTTTTGCTATTTTAAGATGCCCTTAACATTGTTTTTAACTATGGCCACCTAACTGTCACAAAACATTATCAGAATTTATTTATCTTTCTAATTAATATGTTTACACACATTGATTTATTTTCTCCTGTTTTGTTTCTTCCCCTACTACTAGGTATTCTCTGGCAGGCACTGTTCCACATTCTCTGCTTTTAAAAGAACAGCTTTAGGATTCTACATATAATGACAGCACTCATGTGTATGTGTGAACATGCACACATACACACAAACTAAAATAAAGATTAATATTAAATAAAAACAGGTAAATGCAAAGACCAAGAATAATTATGTCAAATCACAAGTACTTTTTTGAATAAGTTTTTGCACAAGTACAGGTAGGAAAATTCAAAATTTCAACAAAATTTAGAGGAAAGAAGAACTATTAAATGTAATTTAGATTGTTTTCTGCAATGAGAAGGCATGGTGTGTGGTTCATACTATTTTCTCAATGTATTAACCAAAGCTTCACTAACTGATATTTCCAGTTAATAATGATTTTAGCAATCAAAACTTTCTAAAGCTGAAATTTAGTGGCTCATATCTGGTATCTTTAAATGGACTTGAGAAATATTCTCTTAAATAAATCCATTTCACTTTAAAAGAGTTCATTTGGTGAACTGAGAAATTTCAACACTGTTTTATTTTTCTTTCTTATTGATTATTATTGAGCTCTACATTTTCTCTGTTCCTTTCCCTGCCTCTCTCCTCCCCTTCATCCCTCCCCCAAAGTCCCCATGCTCCCAATTCACTCAGGAGATCTTGTCTTTTTCTACTTCCCATGT
>LOJH01018672.1:2348-21848 GCA_001685095.1 Ellobius talpinus
ACAAGAGCTAGTTCCAGGACAGGCTCCAAAGCTACAGAGAAACCGTCTCAGAAATAAAATAAATAAAACAAAACAAAATAAAACAAAAACAAAAAAATTTGATATTCCTTCTCCCTTCACAATTCAGGTGAGCATTGTCAAGGACAACTGGAGAGTGTATATACTCCTACGAAACCTTCCTGAAGATGGGGGAAGGTGTGTGATTCTAACAAGTGACTGGAAGTAGATGCATATGACCCCTCTGCCATGCAGAGTAGTGATGATGGATAGACATTATCCAACGAGTTAGACCATCTTCCACTGTGGTAAAACCATCCCCCTACTATAAATAATTCTGCATGCAAAATGTTTATCCGGGAGTGAAAATCTGGGGAAATACTTTCCACACATGTCCCCTGTGTGCTTAGTGTTTTAATTACAGCACAAAGGCAAGGAAATATAAAGTCCATGCACTCAAAAGCCCAACCTAAGAAAAAATATAACTGAATTACTTCTTGGTTACAAACGTTATTAAAATGAACCAAATATTTAATTACTCTAAAAACCTAAAAACTGCAATAGTAATAAACCCTATGTATTGGTAGCTCAGGCTTCATCAAATCATACTGTATATATCCACTATAAAAGTGTGAAATTTTAACATGACAGAGCATTTCAGTGAGGAAAACTGCATCATAATCAAGAATAAATGTGTTTACAGGAGGATAATATTTCAAAATTCATCTTTTCCTCCTGCTGTAAAAGCTAATGTCAGCTAATCAATATCCAGTAATGACGTTTTCTCCGAATCACATAAAATCACATACAACACGAAGCAATATAAGTGCTTCTATGTTGATAGATCGTTAGCAGGGTGCTACTTTGAGAACAAATATAAGCCGAAACCATAATTCTTGAAATTCAACACTTGGCCACGAGATGGCGGCATATCCCAAAACATAGCTAACATGAAATTTTATGTTCTCTAAATATTGCTAAAGTTTATCACTGATAAAAATTAAAATGACTTCCCTAACAAGGGCTTTCTGGGTATCATCTCACATTTTGAAGTGAAACCATGATTTAAGGAACATTGCCCCGAACAGGAAGTTCCCCTTCCTTAAATAAATGAGACAAGTCAAAGTGAAAGCTAAGTCTACTGGTTAAGCTGAAGGTTGGCACAACAGCCATGCTATGTATTTGTATCCACACGAACAAGCACAACACTCACGGATATATCAACAAAGTTTAAGATGTTCTACATCACCAAATAAAATAGCTGTTATCAGCATGAACTGAAAGATGGGTTGTTTTTGTTTGTTTGTCTGTTTGTTTTGTGAACTTTCAATAGTAGGGATTAGAATCTCAGGAGTATATGACAGGTCACCTGGGAGAGGATGTAGGATCTAGATCATATGACTTTATTTCGGGGAAATTAAGGAGCATCCAAGTGAAATGGAAAGAGAAGTGGGAAAACAGACCTGAGAAGTCTCAGACCAGGAGACAGCAGCAGTGTGAGCAACTGCTCAGAAGAGGAACTGTCAACATCTGGGAAATCATCCAAAGAAGACTAAGGCGGAGAAGACCAGACCCAGCAGGGAATGGGGCAAAGAGGGGAAAGGCTAGATCCAAAAGAGAGTGGGGCAAAGAAGGGGAAGAGTCCAGCAGGAAGTAGGACTGACCATGGCAGGATCTTCAAAGGTCTTAGAAGGCCCATTACAGATTCTTTTCTCCTGCATGTCTACCCATGGTCAGTGAACTAGTCCAGCAGAGGATGAGGTAAATGCTGCTCCTCTTCACTTCTCCCTGCCTCTACCCAAGTTAATCTTCACACTCTCTACAGGGCAACATTTCAAGTCACAGCAAACCAAGGTGCCCCCAGCTTCATTCTCCTATTACTTCAGTTCCATGGAACCCAGTCTCTACCCGCACGAGGTATGTACATGGTATACATGCATATACTCAAGAAAAACACTCATACACATAAAATATTTTCTTTAAAAAAAGAAAGAGGGGCGAGAGGATGCATGGGAAAGCTAAGGAGCTCTTGGATGTTTCTTCTTTGAAGGGTGCTAATCCCAGTATGGAGTTTCCACCATCACGACTCACCTAAAGTTAGTTTCTCACACCTCAGCAATCACACCGTGTCTTTGAGCATGGGGAAATAGAGTTGGTACCCAGCAAGAAGCTTGTGCCCTACTGACTAGTGTTTGTGGTGCTGGGAGGTGCAGTGCTCACTCACCTCCAGAGGAGAAATCAGCAGCATCTAGCAATAAAGTTTGTGACCAGCACCAGTGATCTGCCTGTAAGATCTACTGGTGCAATAGTGGCACAAAAGTTATGGGAGTCACCAAAGACCTTCTCATTGGATTTAAGGCCCACTCAATAAGAACTCAATAAGGTGTAACCATATTTGACTCCGCTAAAGTAGTTAAGAACCCAAGACAAGAATGCTAGTAGAACCTAGGGGAAAGCCTACTGCCATAATTCAACCAACTGAATGTAACAATAAAATGAGTCCTAATGACTGCTCATAGGTTAGTAAGCTCCTCAACCCTCATCAGAGAAGCTTCTTGTAGTTGATGGGAATTAACACAGAGAACCACAATTGGACAATGCAGAGAATGAGGGGCTTTGGAGTATTCAGTCTTAAATGGGATAGATATCTTTGCCATAGCCCTCAATTTAAGTCTTAAGGGTAGATGCAGAAAAAGATAAAGAATGGAAGAGCCAGAGGTAGTGGGTAACTCCAAGGAAACAGCATCTCCTAGATACAACAGGAATGATGTATATGTGAACTCACAGAGATTGTGACAGCATGCACAGAACCTGAACAAGTTCCACTTCTATCCAAGAAGCTATTTGCGATTGACATCTTTTGGGAGATGAAGAAAATAATGTTTTCTCCAATGGAGTGTAACTGGGTATTGGAGCACAAATTCTAATTGTTCTTAACAAAAACCCATAGTCAGATATTAGGTGATGAAAACAGAGATCAGAGAAGCACAACAACCAGTCACTAGAGAGATCTTTTACTGCTGCTGAATCCTCAGACCAAAAGGGTTATCCTGTCTGCAGTCTGCATCCTCTGACTGACTGCTTCAGACTGCAGCTCAGAATGCATCCTCAGACTGCACTGAGTTCCTGTCTCCTCCCACCTTATATTCCTCTCTCCACCCAGCCATATCATGCCTGTCTCAGCCTCTCTAGTGCTAGGATTAAAAGTGTGGGATCCCAAGTGCTAGGATCACCTTTGTGTGAACTCTGTTTCTCTTTTAGACAGATTTAATCTTGTGTAGCCAAGGGTAGTCTGTAACTTTTAGAGATCCCTTGCCTCTGTCTCCCAAGTCCTGGGATTAAAGGTGTTTACTCCCTGGCTTCCAGTGCCTTAGCTCTGCACTCTGATCTTCAGGCAAGCCTTATTTGTTAAAGCATAAACAAGATATCCCAACAGGGAGTATCAACCATACTCCAGCGCAAGCATCGTGCTCAGGAATAGATGGTCTACACAAAATGGATTTTATTTATCTTTCCTGTGTGCTTTTTGGTTTTTAGTTTTTTGTTTGCCTTGATGTTTTTTTTCTGGGACAGGAGAGAAAATGTGAAGTTGGAAGGGTAGGGAGGTTTGAAGAATCTGGGAGAAGTCAGAGAAGGTGAAAGAATCAAATAGGATTAAAATACACAGTATGAGAAAACCTAATAAAAATTAAAATAAATAAATGCACAACTACACAAACCATTACAACACTGCAAGTCAAGTCAGAGCTTCAACACACATACTTTGGAGGCCAATTTTAATACTTAACAATCATCATACCTTATGTCTTTTCTCAATAGCCACTTGTATACCTCCTATGAGATGTCACATATCTGTGGCTACTTTATGAGATATTTCTAGAATGTACCCCATTTCCCCATTCTACTCTGCCTCAACTGTATGTATTAACTTGGAAGTACTGTTCTCCCCAATTTGGCTTTCTATGAAAACCTTCACAGCTCAGGCCAGTAAGCATCCTTGCTGCTGAACACCAAGGGGTCTCTACACTCTCTATTCTAGCTCTGTATAGATTACTAGTGTAGCCATCAAGATCATCTTCTCTTTTGTCTATTGCATGTCTTCAATATTCCTGTGAGTTATGAAAGATATGGGTGTGAATTAGCTTTAATAGCTGTGCTGGCTAGTCTTATGTCAACTTGACACATCAATGAGAGTTATCAGAAAGGAGGAAACATCAGCTGACAAAGTGCCTCCATAAGATTTGTCTGTAAGGCATTTCCTTAATCAGTGATCAATGGGGCAGGGCCCAGTCCACTGTTGGTGGTTCCATCCCTGAGCTGGTGGCCCTGGGTTCTTTTATAATAAAGCAGACTGAGCAAGTCGTGAGGAGCTAGCCAGTAGACAACACCTCCCTTGGTTCCTGTATCAATTCCTGCCTCCAGGTTCCTGCTCTACTTGAGTTCCTGTCCAGATTTTCCTCAATGATGAATAGTGCTGTAGAAATGTAAGTCAAATAAACCCTTTCTTCCTCAACTTGCTTTTTTATTCATGGTGTTTTGTCACAGCATTAGAAACCCCAGACATTAGTTATCATAACAGAACTGTTAAATAAGAGTGCTTTATGAAGGGGCTGGAAAAGAATAGAGGCTTCCTTAATAAGTATGTTTTTTTCTAGTAAACAGAGTGACAATTTGAAAAATTTGCAAGTGCACTACCATTCTCAGGGGACCATGAGATTAGAATGTGTGAGTCTAAGACCATATTTCCACAAGGATTTTTATTTATTGGTATCTTGCTTTTAATTTTATTTACAAAAAAAGGATATAAGATGATGTATGTGGAGGCATTTAAGTTTTTTCTTTGCAAATAAGTGACTCTGGTAAACCTAAACTCAAACTGAGAAGGGCAACACTGGAAATATGTGTTGCTAAGAGCAAAAAGAGAATATCTTTATGAGAATATGGCCTAAGTGGAAAGCCACTCTGCTGGCTTCATTTCAAGGCTTCATGTGCACCCCACCCACCAGACCAGGTGAAGTCAGTTCTCTTAATTGCAATTGAACCACAGACACATGTAACTTAAGTTGAAAATACCCTTTGCCTGTGACCTCTATGTGTTTAGTATAAATAAAAATAGCTGGAAATTTCTGTTTTCCAAATTTGAAAGCTAAAAGGGTTATCTAAAACTATAAATCGACTTTTAGTGAAAATAACTTATTTCTAGGGAAAATGACATAAATCATCATTTGCCCTTTCAAAAGCAAAACAAATGAAACAGACAGTTAAAGAAATACCTAAAGGCTAATTTCCCTCTATACCTCTATTCAGTGGCATGGGGTGGCTTTATGTGGTTAGTTAAACTTGTGTCTTGATAATACAGATCAGTTTTGTGTTTACAGTTACAGTTACAGTTATGATGGACACAGCAGCTTTTCAATGAGATGTCCTTCAGCTGTCATGGACATTTGCCCACAGGGCAGAGAACACTGTAAGAGTTATATGCAGGCAGGACAAGCCTCACCTTGCAGGATGGACCACAGACACAGACAAGCTTCAGAGTTAATTCAAATCACATTGAAGATTTGCTCCAGTTGACAGTACTTCATTATAAAAAGAAAAAAAAAACTATAAGCTTAGGCATTTTTGAAATGTAAAGAATGAGTTCATGTGCACAACTGGCCTGATTTGTCCAACAAATGCTTTCTCAGGAGTTGTCCACCAGCTCTGGCTCTGTCCTTCTGACTCCTCTTCTGCTATCATCTCTGAGCCTTGGGAGGAGGGTGTGATGTAGATGCTCCATTTGTAACTGAACCCTAACAGTCTCTATTTCTTTGAACTTTGATAACTTGTGGGTATCTGTGTTATTCGCCATCAGCTTAAGAAAGGAACTTCTCTGATGAGAGTTGAGAGACATATGAACAAGAATGAGCACACTTAAGCTAGAGAAGACCCTGAGCATAGAGAGAAGAGGCAGGAATGAAGGCCCAGCCCTAACTAAGGAGCCATTAACAATTGATTGTTGGTGGAATAAAGGAGGGGTTATTTTCTTTAAGAGTGTGACCTCTTTGTAGTCAACTGTGTTTCAATGGAAGGCCAACACAGCAGAGAGTGTGCAGGCGACACAAATTAGATTTGATTTGCTTCTTCTTATTTTAAATTTATATTTTTTTAAAAAAAAACTATCTTTTCTCATTTTACATCACAAATCCAGTTTCCACTCCCTCCCCTCCTTCTGCTTCCTCCACCTTCCCCTTCCCACCCCACCCCCATCCACTCCTCAGAGAGGCTAAGGCTTCCATGGGGAGTCAGAAAAGGCTAGCACATTCCTTTGAGGCAGGACCAAGGCTCTCTCAACTATGTCTGAATTGAGCAAGGTATCCCTCCAAAGAGAATGGTTTAAGGACAGACTGTGGAACCACTGGCTGTGAGACCAGGATTTATTCCTACTGCTTGTTTGGAATCAATGTGCTTAAAAGAAATCAATTTGCTTAAAAGAAAGAGTACATAAATTTGGATGAGTGGAGTAGAGAAGGAAAGGAGTGGATTGTGAAGGAGTTGTGGGAAGAAGGGAGAATATGATGACATTGTACAAAGACACTTAAAAACTAATAAAATCTTTGCAGAAAGAAGTAAGGCAAATGTGGTTTACACAGTGTCAGAATGATATCTTTTATAATGCTGGGTGCATAGCTAAGTTCTGAATTGGATGCCTGGGATTTAACTGAACAGCACGCACTTATCTCTGAAAGAACAGAGTCTTCTGTTCCTGTAGACAGGGTTCACATGCTTTAGAGTGATATAGAACCTGGGAAAGCAAACAAAGCTCGAGTAATTCCCTGCCAGTCTGGGAAACGAAACACCTCCTCGTACTTTGAAGTATTAGTGGCCACATTCTGATCCTTTCTACCACCCAACCCCAAAACAGTTTCCTCCTTTAGGCTCAGCAGACACCATGGAAGAGGGGGTCAGGCTAAAGACAAGGTAAGGGTTTGGAAATTTTAAATCTAAGCATGATACAGTCACTGAAATCATGAGAGAACACGGTAAGAGTTACCTGCAGCCAGGACCAGCCTCACCTTGCAGGAGGGACCACAGACACAGACATGCTCCGTGGCAGCTCTGCTTACCTGCACTGAGCACCACATGTTTAGCACTGCCCTTAGTCAGTCGTGGATGGGAAAGGACTCATCCTTGAGGATGAGTAAACACAGTCATATGCATTCAGCTGAAGGTTAATGTAATATTATTATAATCTTGGAAAGCTAACCTTTCCCAAGGAGCAGTAGGTAAAACATGAGTGTAGCATTGGCTTCCTTCTTTTCTCAGTGAGACTATAACAGTTCCAAATTTGAGAAACAGCTAAGAGATTTCATCTTGCTTGCCACGTCTTTCAAATAATTGTGTATCTTTGGCTTTGAAATAACGTTTCCATTTTTACAGTACAGAAACAACACTTGTTTCTATAATATCTGAAAAAAGTGTTAAAACATCTGCTTTGCTCCGATAAGGGTGAGATTTGGTCCTAGTCTATCTACTCAGTCACATTCTAATCATTCAGGATTAAAACTGTCAAAGTTTTGTTGTTTTTTTTTTCACAGTTTCTCTACTTGTGATTCTGTGAGAAAAGCTACATATTCTTATGTTCGTACAGTTTTCATCGCTGTAAATTCATTTTGTTTATTCTGTTTTAGGAGGCAAGCTTCTGTCTATGTTCCACTCTTCTGTCATAACAATATTTCACAGACAGTTGTTTTGTTTGTTGACCTGTGATCAACTTTATGTTACTTTTTAACCTACAATGCCACTTTTTTAAAATGAAAACAGATTCTTTATTTCTATTTTTATTATTTTTACTGTTAATTTATAGTTAACTTGATATATTGATTCTTTTCAATTGTCTGACTATTTGATATTGGAGGGAACCACTGAAAATCAGAAGCTAATTTAGGAGAGTGACAGTGTTGTGAATTTCCTTATCTAAAAACAAAGTATATTCTCTACATTCCATTATGTATTAGGTACGTGTTAGGTGTACGGCGAACTTTCCTCAAGCTTAAATTCATTCCCTGGGTCTCAGTCTCAGATATATATGAGACCATTGTTCTACCATGTTTTACTTCACAAGGAGACAATAAATTTAATGCGCTTATTCATTTTCATCTGCCTATCTTGTTGACTTTTCCCATTGCCACTTATTCTCATAGCTGTGTTTCTCAGGGATAAGACCTGGTGGAGTTTACAAATATTAAACCAAATCAGTTGCAATCAATCATTGGATTTCTTTATCTCAATACTTAACTCTATTTTTTTTCTTTTTGTCATTTTTATTAAAATTAACCACTAGAAAATATTAAATCATATCAAACCATGTCTAAGAGTTTTGAGCATTGCTTTGTTAATCTAGACTTTTATTTTTTTCATGTGGACTCTATGTGGGTGTCTGTGGATATATGTATGTCGCTTGGTACATGTGAATGTTTGAGAAACAGAAGGCTACACTCCTTATATTAAGGTTGGGTAAACATACTCAGTATGAAGAATACTGGGAGCATGATTTTTGATTAGTGTATGTAAACCTAGTGAGATTCCAGAACCATAGCTCAACATTCATAACTCAATGAAGTAGAGTAATTACTGTAATTTCATTATGATGAATTCTGTCTTATAGCCTTTCTGTCTGGTAGCTTATTGTTATCTGTAGCCTTTAAGCTGTACAGTGCACCAAAGCTTCTGCTTCTTTGTAACTGTAGCTTTATAACAATTGTCTTCTTTTAATTATATACTGTTGAGGAGGCATGTCTTCCTCTGTAACACTATCATAATAGTTATGAATCATAATCTAATTTTCTGAAAAAAACTTGAGCAACACAGAGATTCAATATTTGGAGGCATAATTAAATTTCTATTGTGTCACAGATAACAAACATTTCTTTGGGGATAGAATTGAATTTGAAGCCTTTGCCCTGTTAGCAAAGGATAATAAATCCTATGGACATAAGGGATGTTTAAGGATTATGATGATTTACAGGCTAAGAGGAGATGCAGAATTTTAGCACTAGAATATTTCAAGCTTGCATATGTGTGTGCACACACACACAAGCAAGCGTGCGCACCTTCCTCCACCCACACATGCTTTTGACATTTTTTTCAAGCATTTAAGTTTTATGGACCATTAGGAATCACATCATGATGAGTTTAATTAAGAGTCCAGAACACTGAAAATATGTGCTGTTAAGCAACATCTGCAAGAATGCTGTACTTAAATAGTATAAATACTCTTGTGGAAAGTTGATCCAGACTTGTAGTTAGGCTGCCCACCTACAATAACATCAAGTGATTCTTGGGGTTAATTTTCTTTGCTTACTTCCATAATATCCCCAAGAGCAAACCCAGAGCATCAATTCAAGCAAACATACAGTTGTGCATTTATGAGCTTTCTCAACACACTCAAGTTTCTTTCAAGCTATCTTCATCTATTGATGACACTATATTACAGTGGTATTTGCCAAGTCTGCCATGTCTTCTAAACTGTTACAAATCCTTGTATTTTAAAAAGGCCATAGTAGTGTAAGGATTCAAGAACAAGAAGTTGTTTAACGTCCGTAGGTTGTGCTGCCTACAGAATAGCTCATAGGGCATCCCCTTTTGCTAAACTCATGCCACATGATTTACTTCAACTAAAACAATTTTTTCTCTAGGTAAAAGAGAGGAAGATGGAAATAGGGAGACACAATACAAAATCAAAATCAAAAGTGAAGTCTTAGTATTCATTTTAAATCCAATGAAGTTTGCTTTATCATAAATTCATTGTCATGAAGGTACTAAACAGAGTCTCAAATCCATGCTTGCATGAGCCCCTTGTAAGGGATGACAAAAGTCAGGGTAAAATAAGGCAATAATCCTTCCATAAAACATGAACAAGTATGATATTTTAACACTGTTTTGCTAAGTCTGTTGTCTACATCCATCTGACTACCGTGATTTTCCTGGATGCCCTCACCCCCCTCTGTCTAGGGCCACTGGTATTGGTGAAGATTAAATTGAGCTATAAAAATGAAGAGGCAGCTGAGAGTTATAGTCAAATTAGAGATAATTATTTATATTCCTGTGATTGGGAGGCAACTGTAGTATATCTAATAACTTACTGCAAGCCTTTCCAGGGCATCAGTGGACTTCAAAAACATAGTTACATATAAAGTTCCGACTCACTCCGATAGCAACATGGAGATGCTGGCCTAGTGAATACACAGTAGAAAGATGTGGGTCCTAAATACCTGGCATATCCAATGTGAGTCAGATGAGAAAAAACATGACTAAGAATGAAGAGAGCCAGAAACCGTTTAAAACATTCTTGTCTTGATTAGTGAGGCAAAAGGTAAATGACAGCTGATCGACAACAAATCTCCACCACCATTCCCCACAGAGACCTTTCAAGGTAAGTTGTATAAAGGAGTGTGTCAGGTATTTAATAAAACCTTTTGGTAGGAGTTTTCAAGAACAGAATTAACTAGAAGTCTGTCAAACAATTTCAAAACTTGCAAAGTGTATGAAAATTGTTCACACATGAAAAAGGTAAAAGGAATTATCTTAAATTATAAAAGCATTATCAATAAAGAGGCATGAACATTCAAGGAAATATTCTAAACTATTGAAAGAATTATAGCTACACTTGATAATTAGCACAACGAAATCTTACAAAGGGGTATTGACCTGAAGGAAAAGAACAGAAGCTTGGCTGATAGGCACTGATGAATTAAGATGTTATAATAACTTGCTTCCATTGTACATGTTTTAAGTTTACCTTCTTTCTTAGTAGAGTTTTACTGTCCTGCATCCACTCTCAAATAACCAACAAGAGACTTAATATTAATTATAAAAGCTCAGCCAATAGCTCAGGCTTGTTACTAGATAATTCTTACACTTAAATTAACCCATAATTCTTATACAAGCTTTGCCATGTGGCTTGTGGCTTGTTACATCATTTTCTATACATCCTACTTCCTCGGCAGCTGGCTGGTGTCTTCTTTAACTCTGTCCTCCCTCCTCCCAGAGTCCTCTGTGTCTGGCTGTCCCACCGATAATTCCTGCCTGTCTATAGACTTGTCAGCTTTCTATTAACCAATGAGAGTAATATATATTTACAGTGTACAGAGTGATTAACCAATGAGAGTAATATATATTTACAGTGTACAGAGTGATTATTTCCCAGCATCCCCCTTTTGTATAATTAAAAAGGAAGGATTTTTTTTAAATAAGTTATGTTTATGTAAAACATATATATATATATATAAAACAGTTACTAAGTAAGAATTATTGTTAAAATATCCATTCCATTTAGATTTGACAAAATTGGAGAAAATACTCTGTTATCTATCTTATCTTTGTAAATCTAAAGTTTATCACCTAATTTACCTTTCATTATAACTGTAATATTATAACTATAATTTAACTTTTACCAAAACTATAACTATAACTATTCAGGCTTCATTGCTATAAAAGGCCCAAGAAGGGTGAAATGCTACCTAGAAACAGGGACATATGGATTCCTGGAAAGTCACCCAAAGTTCTTCTATAACATCAAAGCATCCATCTTTGATCTATAGGCCTAATATATCTGACAGACTTTTCCCTGAAGCAGGAAATATTGAGGACTTGTCTTGGCAAAGTTTTTATTGGTGTCTGGTTCTGTTGCTCTGAAAATACATAAACTTTTAAAGGTAACAAAAATATTTGTGTTAATTCACTTATAGACTATGCATTGTATATAAGTAGTCAGTCAAAGATGACTTTTTTCTATGTGTTTGAGCAGGCAGAAATATACATCACATGTCTCGTAGTTCTTTTAGATTTGTTTCTTTATGTTTGTACTCAGGATTTTCAGAGGTCTTTTTAGTTCAAACCCAATTTTCTTTAAGCCGGTATGAATCCACAGCTTTTCATTTCCTGTGGAAATAAAAACATAGCCTCTCCCTCAAAGCAATGTACCTTTTGACTTAAATTTTGAAAGTCAAGGTATTTTTAAAATATATAGGTTGGTTTAATCTAGCATCTTTAATCCAGTTAACAGTCATCTCTCCTTCCTCGGCAGTCAAAAAATTCAAAGAACACAATAACATGTATTATGGATACTTTGTGTATTTTCCATCTTTAAATGGTTTTTTACTTTACTCCCCTTTTAAGAACTTTATTATTTTAAAACTGTATTTTTAAACCCAATACTGCATATATACTTTCTCTTCTCTCTTCCAAGACTTAATATATTTTTAGAGCACTGTAACTCATTTAGAGATTTTTTTCCATCTGAATCTGTGTTTACTGCATTTCTGTAATCCTCCTCTGTCTTGAGCAAAACTCCAATACTGACCTACAGAATGCTGACAGGGCTTGCACTGATCTCTTAAGCCCTCAAGGGGTAGCTGGGAGAGGCTTTCTGTATGGTGGCCTGTGTGTGAGACTGTGGGAACACACTATGCCGCTTAGCTCATGGTGGCTGGTGGCTGGCTTCATCTTGCAGGGGTCAGGAGACAGTCTCTTCACTGTGAAACTAGGAAGCTGCATTCGTCTCTATTTCTGTGCATTTAAAACATTTTTTCAAGCTTTCTCATGTTTCACGTGGAAATTCTTGCCTATTGTTTGGATGCCATTTGCAGGCAGAGATTTTCTGTTGAGGAACCACTCTCAAATAATCACTCAGAAGCTGAATATTAATTACAAATGCTCAGCCAACAGCTCAGGCTCATTACTAACTAGCTCTTGCATTTTAAGTTAATCCATAGTCCTTATTTATGCTTTGATTATATGGTGGTACCTTTATTAGCATGGCACGTCTATGTCCTGCTCACTGTGTATCTGACAGGCAACTCCAGACTTTGCCCTTCCTTTTCCAAGCATTCTCCTCATCTGGCTCTCCTGCCTAACCTTATCCTGTTCAGTTATTGGCCAGTCAGCTTCTGTATTAAGCCAATCACAGCATCAAATCTTCAAAGTGCACAAAAGGATTATTCCACAGCACTTTTTTCTTATTGTATATCTATAAGGATGTTTGTACATTTCAAGGCTTGGAAGCTTCCACAAATCCAGTCTTCCTGTTGCCAAATAAGCAGATGCTGTATCAGCAAAACATCCTAATCAGTGAAGACAGCAGAGGCAGTGGAACCTGGAGCAGCAGCAGTGGAGACAACAGAGGCAGTGGAGGCAGAGCAGCAGCAGTGGAGACAAGGGCAACAGCATCAGTAATGGCGTTTCTGGCTAATTTTTTATATCAGAAAATCTATTTCTGGAAATTCTAGTGCTGAAAAGGACTGAGTTAGGATAACCATGAGCTTGGGGACAGCCTATGTTGTACAGTGACATTCTGTCAATAAATCAAATCAAAACAAAGCACCTGTACATTAATTAAAAGGCAAAGCATATGAAGGAAGCAGGTGCTGGACTGAAAGAAAAACAACAACAAAAAAGGTGGAGCAAAGATCCACTGCCTGCATACAGAGTTCAATCAGGATCTCTGAATCTCAGTTTTCTACATAAAACATCACCACTGTTATGAGGAAATGTCAATTATAATGCTGTAGATGTAAGTGTTACTGCTTTGAAAATTATTTTTTCCACAGGGCCTAAGCAACACCATCAGAATTGTGAAGAAATATTGGATACAACCTCTAAAATATCAGATATAGACAGAGATCAGTTGTTTACATACTCAGGAATCCCATAAAAATATGAAACTAGAAGCCATAATATATATCCAAAGGACATGTAGGATAAAAAAGGAAAAAATATATAAATAAAATAAAGTAAAAAACGAGACAGATTTTTTTTAAGGAGAAAATCTATACCACATTATGAGACAAGGAACTTTTTTCTTCTGGGCATACAGCCAACCTTTAAGAATACTTTGTTTTCCCAGTAAGACTCCAATAGAGTAAACTAAATTTTCATTTGTAAGCAAATGTCAAATGGAGATAGTTTCTGGGTTAGGGAAAGGGTCATGGGCCACTTCTCCATCCAGCTCTTGTATAGACCTCTGCCAGCCCTGTGCATGCTGAGTCTCTCTGAGTTCATATATGCTTAGCAGATCCTGCTCATTAAGAGAGACTTGTTTTCTTGGAATCTTGGAATATGGCTCTTACACTCTTTTCACCTCCTCTTCCACAAGGTTCCCAGAAGCCTGAGACAAGTAATTTGATAGGGATATATCCCACACAAGCCTGAGTGTTCCAGTATCTCTCTGTCTTTCTCTACACATTGTCTGACCGTAGATCTCTGTAGCTGTTCTCATCTACTGGAGGAGCAAGATCCTTCGATGATGGCTGAGCAAGGCACTGCTCTATGAATATAGCAAAATGTCATTAGGAATCATTTTGTGGCTGAATTTTTATTTTAGAACCATAGTAGTTGGTTTTACCTTAGGTCCTTGGGTTATCTTGTGTCAGATTCTTATCACCCAGGCAGTGTCAGGTGTTGGTTCCATCTCATGGAGTGGGTCTTAGGTCAAATTAGATATTGGTTAGCTATCCCCACAAGTTATATGTCACCATTTCCCTAGCATATTTTGCAGGTAGAACACCATTGTAGATCAAAGGCTTTGTGGTTGGGTTGGTGTTTACATCTCATTTTGGTAGTATACTGAGTACCTTACTGTAACAAAGATGCTAGAATGTAGGGATAAAGACACTATGAAGCCATCAATCAACTTCTAAACGTTCAGTGAATTGCATAGATGTTACCTTCAGCATTGAGGCCTTGCTGTCAGTTTGTGGAGAGAAACCTATAGCCTTGGCAACCCCCTGTTTTTTTTGTGGGTTCACATGGGATCTCTTCGACCAACAATTCCATCAGATATAACCCAATCCTGGGACTTGAAGTTTTATTTAGTAACAAAGGATAACAAATTGGGAATCTGTTTGTTATCCTTTTAATCACACATTTAAATCACACACACATTATATATTATATATGCATATATAGGTGTATGGATTAATATCTGGGTCTTCAATATGGTTTCATTGGTCTAACTGTCTGTTTTTATGTCAATACCAAGCTCTTTTCATTACTGTAGCTCTATAACAGAGCTTGATGTCAAGGATGTGGATGCCCTCAAAAGTTCCTTTATTGTACAGGATTGTTTTGGCTATCCTGGTTTTTTGGTTTTCCATATGAAGTTGAGTATTTTTCTTTTGAGGTCTGTGAAGAATTGTGTTTAGATTTCAATGGTGATTATATTCAGTGGCTTTTGGTAGGATTTCCATTTTTACTATGTTGAGCCTACCTATCCAAGATCATGGGAGAGTGCTCCATTTTCAGATGTCTTCTTCAAATTATTTCTTCAAAGACTTAAAGTTCTTGTTGTACAAGCCTTTCACTTTGTTGGTTATTGTTACCCTGAGATATTTTATGTTATTTGTGACTATTATAATGGTGATGCTTCTCTGATTTCTTTCTCAGCCCCTTTATCATTTGTATATAGGATGGCTACATTTTTTAGTTGATCTTGTGTCCTGCCATATTACTGTAGGACTTTATCAGTTGTAGGAGTTTTCTCATAGAATTTTGGGGGTCACTTAGGTATACTATCATATCATGTGCAAATAGCAAGTTTGACTTCTTTTCTAGTTTGTATCCCCTTGATTTCCTTTTGTTGTCTTATTTCTGTAGCTAGAACTTCAAGTACTATGTTGAATTGATAGGGAGAGAGTGGACAGCCTTGTATTTTTCCTAATTTTAGTGGAATCACTTTGAGTTTCTCTCCGTTTAATTTGATGTTGGCTGTCATGCAGCAAGCTCATGACCGAATGATTCTCTGGATTTCCTTAGTGTCTGTCATTATTTCCCCCATTTTATTTCTGATTTTGTTAATTTGGATATTCTCTCTCTGCTGTTTGATTAGTTCGGATACATGTTTGTTGATCTTGCTGATTTTTTGCTCAAAGGACCAGCTCTCTATTTCACTGATTCTTTGTATTGTTTTTTTATTTCTATTTTTATAGATTTCAGCCCTCAATTTGATTATTCCCTATTATCCACTCCTCTTGGGTGAGTCTGCTTCTTCTTGTTCTAGAGATTTTGATGTGTGCTGTTAAGCTGGTAGTGTGAGATTTCTCTACTTTCTTTATGTAGGCAATTAGTGCTATGAACTTTCCTCTTATGACTGCTTTCATAGTGTCCTATAGGTTTGGGTATGTTATGCATTGATTTTCATTCTAGTCTAGGAAGTTTTTAATTGCTTTCTTTATTCTTTCATTGACCCAGGAGTGGTTCAATTGAGCACTATTCAATTTCCATGTAGGCTTTCTGCAATTAGTGCTGTTGTTGAGTTCTAATTTTAAGCCATGGTGATCCAATTAGATACACAGGGTTATTCTTTTTTTTGTATCTGTTAAGGTTTGCTTTGTTATTGAGTATGTAGTCAGTTTTAGAGAGGGTTCCATGAAGTGCTGAAAAGAAGGTATATTCTTTTTTGTTTGGGTGAAATGTCCTATAGATGTCTGCTAAGTCCATTTGAATCATGACATATGTTAGTTCTGTTATTTCTCTGTTAAGTTCTGTTAAGCCGACCTGTCCATTGGTGAGAATGGGGTGTTGAAGTCTCCTACAATGAGTGTGTGGGGTTCAATATGTGGTTCAAGTCTGAGTAATATTTCTTTTACATATGTGAGTGTTCTTGTACTTGAGGCATAGATGTTCAAAATTGAGACTTGATGGATTTTTCCTGTGGTGAGTATGAAGTGTCCTTCTCCATGTCTTTTGATTGACTTTAGTTTGAGGTCTATTTTATTAGATATTAGAATAGCTACACCCGCTTGTTTCTTAGGTCCATTTGATTGGAAAATCTTTTTCCAAGCCTTTACTCTGAGGTAATGTCTGTCTTTGAGGTTGAGGTGTGTTTCTTGTATAGTGTAGAAGATCCTGTTTTAATATCCATTCTGTTAGCCTGTTTCTTTATATAGGTGAATCGAGTCCATTGATATTGAGATATTAATAACCAGTGATTGTTAATTCTTGTTCTCTTTTGGTGGTAGCGTTTGTGTGTTTCTGTTCTTTGGGGTTTGCTGGTAGGAGGTTATCTGATGCCTGTACTTTTGTGGGAGCAGCTAATTTCCTTGGGTTGGACTTTTCCTTCTATTTTTGTAAGGCTAGGTTTGTGGATAGGTATTGTTTAAATCTGTTTTTGTCATGGAATATCTTATTTTCTCTGCCTATGGTGAATAAAAGCTTTTCTGGGTGCTGAGTATAATAGTCTGGGTTTATATCCGTGGTCTCTTCATGTCTGAAGCACATTTGTCCAGGGCCTTCTCACTTTCAGGGTTTCCATAGAGAAGTCGGGTATAATTCTGATAGGTCTGCCTTTCTATGTTACTTGGCCTGATTCTTTTGCAGCTTTTAATATTCTTTCTTTATTCTGTAAGTTTAGTGTTCTGATTATTATGTTGCAAGGGGACTTTTTTATTGGTCCAGTCTATTTGATCTTCTGTAATCTTCTTGTACCTTCATAGGCATATCCTTCTTTAGGTTGGGAAAGCTTTCTATAATTTTGTTTAATATATTTCATGTGCCTTTGAGCTGGAGTTCTTGTTCTTCTATTCCTTTTATTCTTATGTTTGATCTTTCCATGGTGTCCCAGATTTCCGGGATGTTTTATGTTAAGGATTTGTTGGATTTAACATTTTCTTTTACCAATGATTCTATTTCCCCTATCATATCTTTAATTCCTGAGATTCTCTCTTCCATCTGTTGCATTCTGTAAGTTATGCTTGCATCTGTAGTTCCTGTTCTATTATCCATATTTTCCATTTTCAGAATTCCCTTGGTTGTGTTCTATTTATTGCCACTATTTCAATTTCCAAGTTTTATGTGTTTGAACTATTTGCTTCACCTATTTGATTGATTTTTCTTGGTTTTCTTGGCTTTCTTTAAGAGATAGATTTTGATTTCTTCCATTTTTTTGGTTTGTCTTTTCCCCATTTCTTTAATGAAATTTTTTATTTCCTCTTTAAAAGTCTCTATCATCTTTATAAAGTTATATTTAAGGTTTTTTTCTTCTGCTTCTTCTGGGTTAAGTAGTTCAGGTCTTCCTGTTGTATGATCACTGGATTCTGGTGTCGCCATGTTGCTTATTCTTACATTGGCGCTTACCCAACTCTTCCTCCAGTTGGTTCAGGCTGTGTCTTTGTTTCTTGGTTCAATCCTTGCAGTCAATGTTTGTGTCTCAGGAATCCTTTCTTGAACAGATCATTGCAGTTGATGTCTCTGTCTTAGGGAGTTGCTCTTGGTCTGCTCTGTGCATTCGCTGTCTGTGTCTCAGGGAGCTGCTGAGGTCTCTAAGGCCGGGTGGGTTTGGGGGTGGAGTGGGCCTTTTAGACTACAGAGTATGATTGTGGGTGGGTGTTGGAGTAGCCTGCCTGCAAGAGGTTTGCCTACTGGCCAGCTAGTCTAGCTGAGGCAGAAGGGGGTGCTGGGTTTTGGCCTGGGGCCCAGGGCCTAGGGACTGGGCTGTCTAGCTGGGGAGTTGGTCACTCACCCCTTGGTTTATTCTGTGAAGTAACAGTCTGTGCCTCAGAGAGCTTCTAATATCTGAGGTCGTGGGGGAAGGTTGGGTTTGGGGGCCAGCCAGGTGGGACTTGTAGCTTACATGATCGGATCATTGGGCAGCGGGGGGATGGGGAAGAGGGTTGAAGCAACCTACCTGTACGAGGCTTGCCTGCTGGCCAGCTAGTGAAGCTCTCTGTGATTTTTTTATGTATTGATTTAGTACTATGAATTTGTCCCTTTTAAATACTGTCACTGGGCCCCACAAGTTTCTGTATGGTATGTAACCATTTTCATTCAATTCTAGAAAATCTTTAGGTTTTCTTAATTTTTTGTCTTAACCCATTTTTCATTGAGTTGTTCAATTTTTATGAAAAATTTGTCAGTTTTTGTTTATAAATTTTCTGTTGTTTCTGTGGATGATATCCAGCTTTAGACTGCTATGGTCAGATAGGTTTTAGGCTAAATTTTCAATTTTCTTGAATTTGTTGAGACTTGATCTATGGCTGAGTATGTGGTAACACATAGAATTCATGGTGCTATTTCAATTTTCTTCTATTTGTTTGTACTTGCTTGGAGTGTGTGGTAAATTTTGGAGAAAGCTCCATGAGGTGCTGAAAAGAAGGTATATTCTTTAGTGTTTAGGGGAAATGTTTGGTAAATATCTCTTAGGTCCATTTGATTTATAAAGTCTGTTAGCTTCAGTATTTTCGGTTTAGTTTTTGTTTGGATTACCTGTCCATTGCTGAGAGGGAGTTGAAGTCTGCCACTATCAGAGGGCCAATATGTAACTTAGTGTTTCTTTTACAAACTTGAGTGCCCTGGTGTTTTGGGCATAGCTGTTAAGAACAGAAATGCTATCATGGTAAATGTTTATCCTTGGATGAGTAAGTTGTATCTATTCCTATTTTTCCTAATTGGTTTTGTTTTGAAGTCTATTTTTTTAATTTATTTTTTATTATTATTATTAAAAAAATTTCCACCTCCTCCCCTCCTCCC